>JAHWFP010001802.1:0-25534 GCA_023313725.1 Lithobius niger | reverse complement strand
ACGGGACACCCAAAACCCTTTAAATCTTTAAACTGAATGGGGGGGGGATTGAGGCTTAATGGCGCGTCGACAGCTGGGTCATTAGCGCCAACCTCAGTCACAGTGCAGTGGTCCGGGATGCCACTGCACCACACATTACAGAGATGTTATTCAAACCCCTAATCCAAATCTTGTCATGCATCTGTACCTCCTGTCAAAGATTGGCACAATCATGAAAATTATTTAGCCTAACTTATATCTTCTAGCAAGCGAGATAGCCTTTCCATTGGGCTGTCACGAATCCACGCTTAAATTAAATATAGAGTCAGTGGAAGCGCGATGGGGGAGTGGGGTTTGAGGTTTAACGGCGCGTCAACAGCTATAGGGAGGAGAGATATAGCAACGCAAGCAACGAAAAGCGACAGAATACAACGGCACCTTTCATCTTGAGAAGCGTCTTCTTACTAGACCTGGCTGTCGACGTGCCATTAAACCTCAACCTCCCGCTCCCCCTCTCATAAGACTGGCCGATAGACAAATAGTCATTGCGCGTTTCCCTTGGTGTTTCCACGCGATACATATTGTGTAAAGAATAAAACCATTTATAAAAAAAAATCAATTTCTACAACACAAGTCTCAATGCGATATCTAAAATTTTTAAAAATGTTACCGAAAAAAATGAAGAAAAAAATAAGTGACACAAATGGGCGTTCGCCGAAAACCGCTTTTGATTTCCAATCTCTCTCTCTCTCTAATCCCTTCCAAAACGCCAAATCCTCCAGCGGTTATTATCTCGCAGATTCACCATTGCCCTAATTCAGAAATTACTTTATCCACTCATTCCCACCAAGCTTCCTCACTAACCAAACCTGCAAACCTCCCTAAAGCCGAATGGGTCTATTCCGTTGGTAATTAGTCCCGCTTGAGACGGGAGCGTTAAAGCTCGGACTAGCACACGCACACACTTCGCGATTCTTACACTTTCCGTCCAATCCCCAGCTTTTGAAAGATGTGGAAAGTTAATTGGGCTCAGGCTAAAAGCAGCGAAAATGGGCCTCAACATCTCCTTCCACGCCAACCCCCCCCCCCTCCTCTTCATCCTCATATTCGCTTCATCCCAAGGTTTTGGCTTTGGCTGGTCCTGACAACTTGTGCCATTTCTTTCTTCTTGGAGACGACAAGAGCAGACATTGCCATCAGCAAGCAACCATTGGGCCTCGAGCTTTTTCCCTTTCTTTGCCTTTCTCCAGTCGCCTGTTCGATTCGCACAGTAAAGTGTCCCTCAGCTTTCTGTCTCATAATTGGTGACGAAGACCATTCTTCACAAACGGACGGACACAGAAACCTAATTGGGTATCTTGGAGAGAGAGAGAGAGAGAGAGAGAAGGGAGGGAACACAAAAGCAAGGACAAGAACAAAAGAATCGGCGACTGCAGCTCAAATTAACAAATATCTGAAATGTACCATAAAGAATGATATTTTCGGTTTCATTTGACATCTTGTTTGTCGCCGACTTCTGTGGTAATTGCGGTGTAACTCTAGCACAGTTTGAGCAACAAAGAAGGAGTCTACATGATCCAAATATGAATCAACAAATTAAAGTTTCTGCTTTACGAAGTTTTCCTCGCTTACCTGCCGCATAATTGGTAACGGATACCATTCTTCACGAACGGTCTGACACAGAAACCTAATTGAGTATCTTGAATATTCAATACGAATCAACGAACTAAAATTTCTGCTTTACGAATGTTCTTCGTTTGCCTGCCGCATAATTGGTGACGGATACCATTCTTCACGAACGTTCTGACACCGAAACCTAACTGGGTACCTTGAAGAAAGGGGGAAGGCCTAGAAGGAGACAAGAAAACAAGGAACCTGCATGATCTTCCACAAACTAAACCTTGTCGTTTTAAGTACTCCTTCTTTTTTGTATCGTAACTTGGGAACGAAGACCGGTCTTCACTAACAGACAGATACAGAGGCCTTATTGGGAATCTTGCTGAATGGCGTTTGGGGTTGGATGGCGGGGTTTAAAACCAAAAATCAGACGAATGGGGAAGAGCAAACGTTCGGAAACATCAGCAAAAATAACTAAATTAAAAAAAATGTGACAATTTACGCAATGTACCAATCACCAATGTACCAATTCATAGGATCGTTTGTACGCCACAATCGACATGAGCACGGAGGGTCACATGGTCCTTCTCTTCCCAAAAATCTCAGGGGTAGGTGGCTACGCTCAGGCTCCAACCGGGGATCTCTGGCATGAGGGGGAGTGAGGCTTAATGGCGCGTCGACAGCTAGGTCATTAGCGCCAACCTCAGTTCCACTGCAGTGGTCCCGGTTGCCACTGTGTCAAACATTACAGAGGCGGTCGTGCTTACCATCCGGCCACTTAGCTCCATATCTATGAAGTAAACAGTACCGTATAAAATTGTCTATCTGCCACCACACCCCCACCCCTCCCATTCAACATTTCCCTTTCTCTGCTGTTTCTTAAGTACATTTCAAATCCGGGATGTATTTGATATTTCATCCAATAAAGTAATAAAAATCATTTCGAATACCTACGTAATCAATAAAATTCAAATTGTTGAGCACAGCTGTGTACGTTTGACACCACATTTCAATTAAATCATCAATGCGTGGCAATTCACGTGGCCTTTTCAATTACCAATTCCGGGAAGCTGTTAATGTTTAATTGGGGACCATAACACAAAGCTGAAGAATAGACAGACGAAAGCAGGATTATGACGTAAATTGAATTGCATCTATAGCTGGAGCAGTCAATATTAACACTAACAGCACAGTGACAGTACAATAGCTCCGTTAAATTTATGTGAAAATATTTCAGACCCTGAAATCATTTAGGATCGCGACGGGTCCAATCCTCAAAATACATTTCTTTAGCCGACAAATATTTCGATTCGTTACAGCTAAGGACTAGTGATAAAGGTACATACCTCCTCACTATATTCGAGCATCCTGCGCGAAGTACCTTTTGACACCTTTACATAGGTTATAGTGAATATAGCAAAACCGTTTCTTGCGAGGGAGAAATAGGAAAATGAATATCTTTGCAACATTAACGCGTATCTGAAGTAATGTCGCAAAACTAAGCCATACAGGAAACCCAACCGTGAGGAATGTAGCTTTAAGAATAACATTAAAACAAGCAGTAAGGTGGGGGCGGGGAGGATGCAGGAGGGCAAGCAACCCCCCTCCCCCATCCCCGCTAAGAACGAGCCGAGGGGTGTAAAAATCCTTGAAAAAGCCTATTTATTCGCTCTTTACTTCAAATTTATTTTTTTATGGCGGAAAAAAAAACCAAGAAAATAACCCTATAATAGAATAATAAATAAAGTGGTCGCACAATTTCCAGCGGGGGGTTTAGAGGGGCGCAGAAAATCCCCACCCCCCAATTTCCAGAAAAAAATATGTATATACGCCACTGTTTTAGGGCCCCCGCGCACACAGCAGCCAGGTCGCTGTGGCCAACGAGAATGCTTACGGTGTACGTAGCAACGCACACTAGGCCGCAGCAGCCAGCCTGTCGCCGCGACCACTGGATCCCGGGCAGCGTGCAGACGGCCACAGGACGACCATACTTACTCCGGGTTCATTTTTCACCATGTGATCGACAATTATCCATGAAAAACGGACGTGGCCGCGCGGCACATCGCCCTGTTTTTTGGCCGCCACGACCACTGGCCGCGCGACCTGACCGCTCATTGCGCGGCCACCCTTAAAGAAGAAATGAAAAACGTACTACACAAGACACTCTGCAGCCATCATACAACAGCAAACGCTAAATTTGGACTTCAGTTTTTTTGTTGTGTTTTATCTTTCTATATAACTAAGATCGTAATAATTGTTTGTTAGTTTGTGTGTGTGTCGCCAGATCACCGATATTCCCACTACTAATTCTTATTTCTTTTGTTTGTGCATCCAGTCGGAATGTTTGCCAAACAGAATTGTCTGTTCTGTATAAGTAATGATTCAAACTGTTTTCAACAAAGAGGCACAGTACGGGTGACGTCATATATTTTCATGCAAACGGGGTTTAGGCCTCTATGTTTCTTAACCCTAAATCTCACTAAATCCACTGAAAGTTTGGCCTACTGCTAATGGGAAATAACAGTATTTACATGCAAACGGGAAATCACTACAATGCTCTATAAAACCGGCCATATACGGGGGGGGGGGGGGCTGCTCTATTAATTACCAAGTTTGAGACGGGCCGGATACATAGTTTGTTCTGAATCGGAAAAACCGACATACAGGACAACAGATGACCTACGCCTGCTGGAGACTAAATGGACAATTCCCTACATCGTTAAAGACGTTTGATTTGCGTGCGTACATGCGTGTTTGTACCTCTTCTCCTCTGGAAGCAAGGCACCTACAAAGATGGGAGTAGGACCAAATAAAAGATAATTAAATTGCACTTCGGTTAGGCCTATTTTCATCGCTGTAACTTGATATTATCACCCTCAAATACGCGGAAAAAACCTGTAGAATAACGTCAGAGGTTTTTTTTACCCTCATGATGTTTTTCATGACGTCGTAGTTTGTATTTTGCCTGAACAAACTTTTCCTGATAAAATTGTGTCATCATGATCAGTCATGAAATGTAAACGTGCTGGAATGTGATGGATGAACTGTGAGCAATAATCGCAATTAGTTTGCGTCGACATAATCAGTAAATGATTTTGTGATGCTCTTGGAATCAAAGAAATTATAGGAACCATGGATCGACGCCAGTGGAGTGAGTAAAGCTAACGATATGGCTAGTACTCATTAAAAATGAAATGTTAAAGTTGAAACAGAGTTTACGCCCGAACTTTGACTATTTTATAAATTAAACCTAGGCATATATGATTAGCTTCCATTTCCTAGTGAGTGGAGGTCAGCCAGGTACATATGAGTGCGTCATTCATTTTTTGAATCATGATTACAAACAGGTTCGCAGTTGGGTGTAAGGCAGGGAAGACTAGACAAGCACTGATTGGCCCGCACTGATGGGTGCCGTAAAACAGTCTCTACACAATTGCCAAGAACAAACAACAAATGGGAGGTAGGAGGGGAAAAATGAAAAGGTCCGAAGAAAAGAGACCCCATTTTTATGGCAGCCCATACCCCTAGACTTGTAGAAGTGACTTCGACAAAGTATTCGCTTAACAAACCACGATTATTAAAACAGTGTATTGGTCAACGTTAAACAAAGGTAACATTGTTAAAGAAGCCGAGCCTACGTTGTCACTAAATTGGCGAGGATATCAAATTCGTCCCAGCATTAATCATAAGCCTGTATTTGCGTACGAGCGAGTGTATAGGAACATATTTTCCACGTTTCATGACGTGTGACGTCATCTTATCACATGCAATCGAACAGGCGAGCAAGTAACATGACCACAGTTGCGTACATCGGCGACTCAGAAACGTTCACATGTTTCCTAAATTAAAATTCGAGAGGAACAAGAGAAATTAAACTAGTCACAAGATAAATAAACTAACAACCACGGAAGGTTGTCTGGTTTATTTATCTGCTAAAGCTAAGCCGTTATAAGAACGAACGGCGAAGTCCAAGTCTGAGCCCACATAAGGGAGGTACGGTGGAAAGCCAGTATGGTAATGAAATTAGTATTACACCTTTTCTCTCACCAGCTTTCTACCTGTCCTCCCTCATGTGGGATCACAGTTGGTTTCTCCCGTTCGTTCTTATAACGGTCCAACTCTATAAATTATTCGCTTCCAATTGTCGACATAAACAAAATTGAATTTCTCTTTCAAATGAGTGGTCAAAGTTCAAGTGGTAAGTTTTAACAGAAGTATTAAAACTGAAAATTGGCCAGGTTTTTCTAAAACTTAACCAAGGTAGAAAAAATAGGATTGTGCCTGTTTGGAACGCACTACCAGCTGATGTGGACTCTTCCACAACGTTGGATGTTTTTAAAAAAAGCGACTCAGGTGTTTGGACCTCACTATAGGTACTTAAAGCCTTTTGAAATGTAATTATTGTACATGTTTTTTTTTTTAGATTCGGACAAGCGTCAGTGGTCATCTCATTGGAGCCTGTATGTACCATTCGACTTTCTTTTGTCAATAAATATTTTATTATTATTAGCAGAATTACTTCTTTGAACTGCGGTGCGGCAACGGTTTGAACAATAAATATTTTTGTGTTTTGACAAACTTATCATACTTCACTGTTACGACAACAACACCTGGAGCCAACATTATGAACTACTAAGAATGACAAGTGAGCAGCAATTATGATGGGAAAACGTACGTGCCATCATGAGTCCGTGAATTAAACCCGGGTCTTTGGCTTGGGCCGACAATGTTCTAGCCCACTACGCAAACTCGACACTAATAATAAAACCTCATTCCCCCCGCCCTATTATAATTGGTGCTTATAAGCCATATGCCTAGTCAATTGAGGCCCAAGCCCAAGATTCGGATTCAATTCCCACACTCATGATGCCACGTGAATTTCTTAGTCATTGCTGCTCACTTGTAATTCTTAGCTGTTCACAATGTTGGCTGTTATGTTACTTCGTTTGTACCCTTTTAGCAGCTCAGTTCCGTTTCTTAAACACAGAGATTCTTTACAGAACTGCAAAGCTGCAAAGCTGTTTCCTCGAATACTGCTGTAAATGCCTCCAACTCCCCAACACCTTCTGGCTGGGTAGTACGCACTTAGAACAATACCCTCCGTCTTTCCTCTTCCCCAATCCTAATCGAATTCTAGGTCCTTCCCTGCGTGCTACAAAGCTTTCATGTCTGTCAATCGGAAGTCTTAACGGTGGTGGGGTAAGTAACCTTACAGCTTTCGTGTTTCATTCCTAATAATTTAATAGCGTGGAACATGCTATTTCATTGACGGATTGGAGTGGGTTCGTTGTTATGATACACTTCATCCTGCACGATTCAAATATCGACTGGCAATCCACGCTACCGTCACTCATCCTTATTCCCCCCCCTCCCTTCGCCCGCCAGTCCCCTTCCTCCACCCCCCCCCCCCCAACGCTGATGCTGCGTTCAACCAAAGATCATCTACGAGATTTTGCATTTGCGTGACTGAAGAACGCACGCAAGAATATTCTAGTTGCGCCACCATTTATCTTTTTATTTTGTTAGAACTACTTGTCATATTACCAAGTCAGTTAAGTATCCTACGCCGTAACTGACGCCATAGAGTCATCAACGTGGACGTGCCATGCATATTCACACTATTTTGCAAGTGTTCCACAGGGTACCGTTTTGGGTCCTACTCTGTTCCACAATGATTACAGACTTGTCTGATACGTCAAGATATCTTACGAGCATAACAACATATGCTATGTTTGTTGCCGAAGCGACTTTATTTGCGACAGAATAACGACTCCTTCATGCTAGAAACACGTGCTTTGAAAAGCGCACGAACTTTTACACTCGAAAACGTTTTAACCATGGCACCGGTTTATAGATGGGTGGGTTGTCGATCAGACATACAGTAGCCTATAGGTTAGTTGCGAATTTGACTGTAGGTATGAAACAGCAAAAAAATAATTGTGGTGGTCTGGTCCGCTAAACTGCTATAAGTGCTTACCTCTAGTCTGGAAGTGCACTGTGACCGAGGTTGGCGCTAATGACCCAGCTGTCGACACTCCATAAAACCCGCCCGGGCCCCAACCCCACCCTCTACTCTGTATTCAAGTTTCTATACTACTAACAACAAGAATTACAAGGAAAGAGAAGTGACATTATTATTTTCTTAGCTCTTAAATGCTTAAATTCTAAAAAATACCTGGAACATTTGCACGCTTTTCTTTTAATAGGCTAGTCACTTGTTCCGTAATATTGATGAAACTACATTCAAGATGATGCGAATTAATTTGAGTTCACAATTTCTTTCTCCTGACTGAATCATGTTGTTTAAGTGAATTTAGAAGACCTTCAACAAGATATGAATCGGACACTGGTTTTCTTCGCTACTCTACTACGGTAGGGGAGATGTTTTTTTTTTTTTGCTTTTGAAAATTAGTGACTGTACTGTTTTCATAAAATCAGTGTTTAAGTCAGTGGTAAACAGCACCATACCCGTTTTATTCTTAGCTTAACGAATTTCCAAGCATAATGTGTGTGTGTTGCTCAGTGTCAACCCAGATCACTACACTGTGACTGAGGTAGGCGCTAATGACCTAGCTGTCGACGCACCATGAAGCCACAATTTTTTTTAATTTTTCACTATGACCTGTAGTTCCAGTGTGGAACCTGCAGAAAGACCTCGTTGGTTGAACCAGAAAGTGTCTGGTGGTCGAACCAAGATGTCTTCCGACTGGGGAATTAAACAGTGCGTATTGTGTGCATCTGGCATTCAAGTGGAAGGTGTTGGGATCGAGACTTCCAAAACCTTGCATGGTTGAACCAGAAAGGCCCTGTTGGTTGAACCAGACAGACCCTGTTGTTTGAGCCAGAAAGATCCTGAAGGTTGAACCGGAAAGAACCTGGTGGTTAACCAGGATGTGTCCTGACTGGTGAATTAGACAGCGCATATGGCATGCATGAGGCGCGCAGGTGGAAGGTCTTGTGAATGAGCCTCAATTCGAACATATACGCTTACTTACTGAGATTGTTTTCCAAGAAAAATTAATGTATAACTGGGAGGAGAAACCCTGGAATTCGATCTAGAAAACTTGCATCATCTCAGGGCGTCGGATAATGTTCAAAATAGGCCAGAATATTACGCTTAGCCGTTGAAGAAGTCTGGTAGAAAGCCTCACACTACAGCTCTGGCCAGCACTGACTCTCAGAGACTTTTCCAGGATCCTCTTTTTAGTCACCAAATAGATCGATTTCTTCAGGGAAATAGGCTGAGCTCGCTGCTAAGGCTCAGCAACATTGACCACGGCTAAGTTAGTTTTCTTCTCTCGTGGCTTAAGCCAACTGTTTTCATATTCAGCATTAGGTGTGGGATGTCATCTAATTTATAGGCATTGAGAATTTTTTTAAGGCGCACGAACTGCGCACCAGTTTAAAAGTGCTAGAGAAGTGAAGTGAAAAGAACCGAGGAGAGGAACTATTTGACTTTGAACCCGAGGCTTTTATAAGGAGACAAGGCACACCCATCTGACGTTACGCATATAGAAAAGAAAGTGGGTGGGCGTGTGTGGCGTTGGCAGGAGGGGTGGGACTGAGTGCGAGGTTTGTGTGTGGGGGTGGGGGGGGGGGGAAGTGGTTAGAAGAGAGTTGGCAGCTTGTGCAGCGGATGGGTGGTTTTCGGTTACTACGCCGTCTTGAGGAAAAATTTAGATTGGTCGTGAATTGCAAAAATCAGTGGGGCTTGTCATCACTAAGGAAACGGGAGTACGCCCGTTCGACGAAAACCTTAGAAGTCTGTTGATTTTTCAAGAAGACGTCAGTTCGATTGACTGGTGGGAGGTGGGATGAGGGGAGGGTAAGTGGAAACGGGGGAGGGGGGGGGGGCGGGGGGGGTAAGGAGGCAAATAAGGGCACGGATTCAGGCTAAAATGAGTTGACTGTTGCTGTTGGCTTAGCTTCCCTTTCCCGCCATTTCCGTCGTTTTTTTGCCCTGTCTGTTTTTTCTGGTGGTTGTCACCTCCAGACGTTGGGAAATGGAAAAGGATGCACCGTAGAAGAAGGTATGAAAATGCAAATTTAGAATACTGAAATAAAAAAAATAAAAAATAAAAAGTTTCTAAACCAGATATGACATGTGATGCTGACATTGCAGTTGAAAACATGCGTAACGGGACTTGTGCAGTACTAGGTTTGTTGTGTCTATCAAAGAGGTGATTTAATAACCCCAACCGTATTGGTTTCACTAAGTGTTATACGCAACACTACGGGTTCTGAACGTATAAGGAAGCAGTGGTCACTAAGGATATTTGTACGTAATCTACGCCAGTCAACCATAAAGATAAAGCTATTCAGTCACTTCGAGGTGATAGTAATGAAGTTTGGTTAAACAATTTACGATGTTTCGAAGCAATTTCCGCTTTTTTTATCGCTTGATAACGAAGTTGGGATTGCTTCAAAACGTCGCAACATTGTTTATTTTATGTGAACATTTCCATTTGTCCAGTTACTTCGATACACTAGCAACGAAGTTGTTTATAACGATTCTACGCCATTCTTACCGTGAAAGACAACACAAGTGAAAAGAAATTGGTAGCACTTCTGAATGAATAGCACTTCTCAAGGACTATAGACGCAACGATTAAAAATGGAAAGCCAGCACAGTACACATAAAATAAACAATTTCCGATGTTTCGAAGCAATTTCCGCTTCTTGTACTGCTTGATAACGAAGTGGGGATTGCTTCAAAACGTCGCAATATTGTTTATTTTATTTGAACATTTCCATTTTTCCAGTCACTTGGATGCACTGGTAATGAAGTTTGGTTACAGCGATTCTACGCCGTTCCACCCACGAAAGACAACACAAGTTACAAGAAATGAGTAGCACTTCTCAATTAAATTAAATTAAGGCAAAAGCCTCTAGTGCCCACCCAATCAAATCTTAAAAAGGAGGCATGTTATCAAAAGAAGACTTCCAGTTATCAATACTCCAGGCACTGACAATGTGTTGCGGCAGTTTATTCCACAGACTGACAACTCTCTGTGAAAAAAACGTCCATCCATGTGTTAATTTTCAGAGATTTGGTTAGCAGTTTGACGCTGCGACCACGAGTAATATTAGAGTGGGCAAGGGTGAAGAGGGTGTTAGATGAGAGAGTATCGTAGCCATGGAGAATCTTGAAAACAAGAAGAAGGCCACCCCTGTCAAAGCGAGTACTGAAGAGAGTAAGTCCTTTCGTGGTAGGGAAGACCGGAAAAGCAGAAAGAACGTGCTCAATGAAATAGTATAAGCACTAAGCTGGAAGCCATCCTTTGCTAATGAATGTAAACTACAGGGATAGTGCATAATAAACGTAGTGCCATTCCTCAACTGTACACAACACTTCTTGCCTTCTAACTCCGCCCCTTCCCCACCCCACCTCTTCCCGTCAAGAAGTTCCCACACCCTCTACTTCCTTGCTCTCTTGGCTTGATACACCCATCCACCCACCCACCCACTGCTTAGACGGCTTCATTGTAAAATCACATTTCCGCCCTTGGTTTTTCTCGTTTTTCTCCTTGGTGTTTTTCCGTTATTCCCTAGTTTCCCCCTTACCCGTTTCGCCCTCTCCTTTTGTTGCGACTCCAGCAATGAACAATGGGTTTTAAAAAAAAATCTCGACCTTAAAAAGAAGAAAAATAAAAGGGGGAAAAACTTTTAGGAGCAGAAAGGAAGCCTGCCTAATGAGAACGCTAAACAATAGCAGCCAAGCCTGTATTGTTGTCTTCTGGCTCCGCTCCTTGGGGAATACAGAATGTAGGCCTAGAAACAACTGTGGGTTAGACTGCGCTGCCTAGGATAAAAAAAAAAGGGGTTCCATTTGAATAAGACTTAAAAAAAAAGGGATGGTTTAGTACCATGTGACACGTTACTAAGCCAAGACTATTATATTAAGCTTGACGGGTAGCTACACATCCCATGCAAATTATCCGAAAATACATACAGAGCTTCTACAAATTCATAAAGATTTTGCGGGATTTAGACACTCACTAGTATGCGGCCACCATGCTACAACATTTATCACCCTCTTTATTCTTTATGGCCTTGTAGTTGTGAAGACGACGTCACAGTGCATGCAGTACGTAGTTGAGAAGCAAATAAGTTTGGCCGATTGCAGCCTTCCGTGAAAATTAATTACGAGGCAGCTAAGCTAAAGTTAATTTAAATCAATTTCTAAAATCCACATACACGAAAATATGGTCATGGGTTATGGTGGAAATGATTATTTTGTTTCATAATTGGCCTTGAACATGGTCGGTGTCACCAGCCAATTACTGCTGCTCAAATCCAAAGGTAAACAAGTAGACCAAACACCAAAAAAGATGAAGACTCGACTAAGACTTCACTGCTAAAAGAGGATCAGTATACAAAACTAGATTACTCCTCCCCAACATGATCACTCAAGTTAAAAATAGTCGCAGGCTATTGGGTAGGTTAAAAAACCCAAATGTTCCTAAAAAAGGAAAGGAGCAGATGCGGCTAAAGAGCCACAGAGAAAAAAAAACCATAAAGAAGATGCGGCTAAAGAGCCACAGAAATACAATGCAGAAAATGCGATTAAAGCGCCACAGAAATACAATGTAGAAGATACGGTTAAAGAACCACAGAAATACAATGCAGAAGATGCGGTTAAAGAGCCACAGAAATTATAAGCAGAAGATGCGGTTAAAGTGCCACATAAATACAATGCAGAAGATGAGGTTAAAGAGCCACAGAACTAAAATGTAGACGATGCGGTTAAAGAGCCACATGAGTGCAGTTTGAGGTTTCAACTGATGTTTACTCAACTAAACAACCTAAATTTCAGAACAGCACAATGCAATGAAAAACTTACGTACGCTACAGAGAGTAAACCTCTGAGAACTTCATAACATTCCCAATACTGCCTTGATTATATCTCCCAGAATTTCTGCAGCAATCCAGGTATTCCGCATGATACACTGGCTGCCTGTAACTTGACACTCCAAAAAGATGTGCGCAACTGTAAGCAAAACAGAGCAAGAGATGCATACCGACACATCTCCACCATGGCACAAGATTCCGTGTGTCAAAGAAGTGTGGCCCATCCGGAAACGTGCCACGATCACCTCTACGAGACGAGTAGACCGTGATAATGACTGTCAGACCTTAACATCTGGCTTAACTTCACACAGATTATCGACAATAACCTGACTCTACTCCTCTTGCTCTTGACTCAGAAGTGTAGCATGAAGGACGGAGCAAGCTTCAGATGCCAAGCCTGGCACATATTTTACCTCTGGTAACTCAAGTGCTGCCTGTGCAGCTAAGTTTGTCAACTTATTGCCTGGAATCACAACCTGACCTGGTACCAAACATAGGGTTTCTTTCTACCTTGTTCTAAAAAGAACACTATAGGTTGGTGCTAGATATTGTAGTGTCACTCTGCATCGTACTCTTGGTGTCCGTAAAGACAACAAAAGGTTCTTGCAAAAATCTAGCACCAAAGCTGAGGCTCGACCTATTGTATACACTTCTGCGGAAAAGAGAAAGAAATAGCCGGAAGCCTGAAGGTCTACGTCGGCGGGACACAAACGAAGTACAGCCGACAGCAGAACTAGTATTGGACGTATTAGTATATAAAAGAGTACACCCCTGAAGCTGGCCAAAAGGCTGCTGTACTACAACAAGTATATTTTAGTAGGTATTCAGCCTTTCGGAGGGCTAAAAGAGCCTTCTTGATTGCATTCAGGAAATGGGGGAGCAGCCGTAAAACCGTACTCAGCCATCGACAGGTACCCGGATTCCCAATATGACTGCTGGCGATTTGAAAATCTTCCTTTGATTGGGACCGTTGGCTAAGTAGTACACTGGTCAAAGACCCCCTCCCTGAGTAGAATTGTTGGGCGTACCATGCAAGTTGATTGCGTATTGCAAAGGTAGTTGTTTATTCCTGAAAGGGAGGGAGGGTTCCCATGTTTCTAAATATATGTGCTCAACTGGACTGGTACGATACACCCCCCATAGCAATGTGGAGCCCCCAATAAAAAATACGATTCATAATTCTCAAGACTTTATATAGGAGTTACTCAAACCTTTTATTTTAGCTTGTGAAGTTTACAGTCCCGTTCGGAAAGTGTATGGGAAGCATAAAGTGGCTACAATGGAAGGACTGAAAAGCCGTTGTATATGAAGTTCTTTATTTTAGCTACGTGTTGCTTTTGGTGACTGAAACACTTCCAGTATTTTCTTGATCACCAAAACATAAATTGCACCTATGGACTGCACGTTAGCTGCTGACACCAACGTGCAAACAATACATTATAGGAATTTTCGTTAAAATAAACGAAGCGTTAGAAACGTGCATATCCAATATAATACTTGCCTGACACTAGTTATGATGGTTGGGGCGAGAATTTGGCTATGGAACTGATATTACTACCTTAAATGGCAAATAATTAACGGGTTCCAGCTCGCTTATGATTCGTCTTCTCTGTGTTATGATGTTCTCAACCGGAAATCTCTTTTGAAGAAAAGAAACTAGATTATTTTGGTAAAGTGTAACAAGTTTCGAATATCAACAGTAATTTAGTTGAATTTTGGAGGCTTCCCTAGCTCCCTCCACAATTTAAAGACGTTTTCAATTTTTCTGAATCATAATCTGTTGTTTGTGGAAATAAGTACTATTTTAAGAGCGTTAGTCGTGTGACTTCGTGCTCTCAGTTTCGTTGCGTTGCATTTTTCATCACCTTTACTGGCATTACTATAATTTCGTTTGTTTCATTTGTAACGTAGTAGAGCACATATTCTCAACGTCGAGTTTTACGAGGTGAAACTAAGTTAGCTTGGCTGTAAACTAATACGTGTAAAAAAACCAAAAAAAAAACCTTTCAAAAGCACCGACCGGCGACACGGTAAGAAATCTTATCTCAGTACAGCCTCATCATTCAGTAATAATGTTTTCGGCAAAACAAGAAGGATGCCGGGTCTCAATTCATTCCTGACTGGCACCCCACAAATTTCAGCTACATAAAATTTCCGTACGTGACACGGCCAGCAATGACAGCCCTCCCTCCTTCCCCTGCCGTCCTCGCCCCCACCCGCACTCCTTGAAAGGCGGGGCACTGGCTTCTGTATTCCCGCCCTAACCCTTAATTGTGTTTGCTAGGGGTTAATAGCTGCCTGAATGCATTGAAGGGCCTGGCTAGAATTTTCTCCTTTCATCTCTTATTCCCTGTCAAACTGACAAGAATCCGATGAGGAAGAGGGAGGAAGGAGGACGGAAAAGGAGGGGGGGGGGGGGGGGGAAAGAGGATGAAGTGAAAGTGTTAGCGAAATGACAGGGCCAACTCGGGAATCCGGAGTAGAGGAGCGGAAATATTCAGAGTAGATCACGACTTCATAATACTCAAACTCCAAGGCTTGCACCGGCACAACTTTTTGTCGATACCGATCAAGTACTGGAAGACCATTACCGATATCGACCATGGCCTATTTATTTATTTTTTATTTTTTTTATTTTAAAACATGAGAGCTCAGCAACTCTGGCTTTACCAGTTCCCATTAAAACTGTAAGGGTAAGAGCCTTAACCAGACAGACCCAAGTGTCATGCGAAGCGATGCGTTACTGACTTATAGAGCAGTGACACGACGTGGTATTATTGTATATAACTCTATGCTGGAGCCTTAATGGGTTAGCTGCAAGGGGCACTGCAGAGAGAAACAGAAGGGCGTCATACTGAAGCCGATGCTGTGAAGAGTGATTTCTTAGACCTAAAACGCGCGATTTTTGTTGTTGGAGAAAGCAACGTTATTTTAAGACTAAGAAATCTGCTCTTCCGTTGTTTTTCCCTCCATTTTTATGTAGTGCACCTTGTAGTTATGCCCTCCAAAACCCATACTGGTGCCAAGATGGCGGCAAATGTCACTGCTCTATACGACGCACACAAGTTCACCATAAACTTCGAGCCGTCGTAATAAACTACTTACTTACTATTTGCCTATAAGATCAAAATTGCTGCAATCACGTAGTAAAGTGTGGAGTTTATTGACCGATTTTGATGTCTTTGGCAAATCATCCTGCGACGCCATGTAGCCACGAGCAGCCAGGCCGGTTAAGGCCAGACAGAAGAAAATTTCGCGCGAAACGACGCGTTACTATACATGCATGCCTACAAGGTTAAAATTACTGCAATCATGTGGTTGGCGTTGTAACTGTTATTGACCAATTTAGACGTTTTGGGGGAAACCATACTACGCTTTATTCTGACTGGATGAATCTCACCTGAAGGGAACAGAACGAAATCTACAAAATTTTTACTGTACCAATCAAAACTCCCTGGTCCAGCAATTCCCAACACCAAAATTCAGCCTTCACCAATTCGAAACTTGTCCATTCTAAAGTTGTCTCTCGGTCTAATTAGGAACAAAAGAATCCCCCTTTTCGTGTAGTGGTCAAACTTCCGGTTTCGACTATCGGTCGGGTTCACGTCTCATTGGCTGACCACTCGTGCGCCCCGCGTATTGTGGCGCGTCTACGTGAACTGACCAGTGGCCAGTGAATGGTGGCGTGAAGAGGGCAGTAGTAATTTGTCAGGGGAGTTCCCTACGTAACAAAGGTCCTGATTGGTCCAAGGTCTAGGGCCACAACGGCCGATGACAATAACAGTAATTGGTTCTGGGAACATACTCGGGCGCGTGGGTGTGTGCGTTGCTTCAAGAAGAACCCAAGAACTATCTCTCCGATACTTCCCTACCCACACCCCTCTCTCCCAATTCAATCTCCACCTAGTCCGATATTTGAAGCAACAGTTGCTTGGAATTTTTTTTTTTTTTGCCGTACAGCAGTGACCGTTCATCTCTTCGAGGTCGAGGTTTGTATAGTCAATAAAAATGGAGGATAGAAACGGTGGTCGAAGAAATATAACTAAACTCTTCCACCTCCCCATCTTCGAACTCCCCCATCCTTCAGTGTCACTATTTTTGGTCTCGTATTCTTGAAGTCTCCTGTACTTCAAGAACAGTGATGCAAGAGGAATTAGGGGAGGGAGGGGCGAGGCAAAATAAATTGGGATTCAGAATGAACTCCCAGAAATTCAGCTAAAGGGGTTATGTCGTGTAAAACGTCAAAAAAAATTTCAATGATTTTCAAGTGCCCGGAAAGTATTAAAAAAAAATCCGTTTTTCTGAATTCTTCGACAGCAATAAAAGCCTTATTTATTTATGCACTTTTACTAAATTTGACCTTTTAACTTTACGGAGTGCATCAGTTTGTTGGAAACGCCAATTTCAGATATTCAGATATTTTCCTTCGTTCTGCTACTATTGACCGTAAGAAATAGCGTTATGCAGCCGTGTGAACAACCAACGCATACATGACGTTAACGGAATCCACCCACAACCCAAACTGGTATAAGAGAAGCCGCCAAGTTTCTAAAAAGGGTCGGTCTTTGAAAGTAGTGATATCATTCAACCCAGGGAAAGGCCGCCAAGGTTAATCCTATTAACCAAGTTAATAGCACAAATAATCGACCACATGAGATTTTCTTCAGAATTTACCTCTTTTTACACTTCTCTGATTGCCATTTCAACCTTCTTGCTTCCTGTTCTTCTTCAAGTGAAACTGGATAGCTTCCGTAGTTTTTCTTTCCTAGTAGATATTTAGCCCAATGAAACTGTTGGAGACTCGGACTTAAGAAGAACTGCTTAATATCCTGCGTGATGGAGTGTAAGTTTCTAACCTCGCCAGGTTTTTTTTTTCGTGCAGTGTTACCTGTTTCACTGAGAATTTTTGTTTTTTTCCCTCGCAAAATGCGCACCACGCTCGACTTACATTGAAAAGACCACACCTTTCTACTCAGTAATTATATAAATCAAAGCTATACTCGTTTCTGAATGGTCACCGATGAACAAACCACACAGCTATACAATATAGCTAGACGAAGTTTTCATTCTCGTTATCGTCATATTAAGGCGATGACGTCACCTTCGTGATTCGTCGGAATTTTACGGAAACACGAAGCTGCTTCTCGTCACGATTCGGAGCTTTGCGTTTAACTTCGTTTATTAATGGCATAAAAATTATGTTTAGGCATACTTAACAAGAAATACCGATGATGAAGCAAACGAAATTACTTAAGTACGAAAATTTAACCATAAAAAAACCGTTATTTGCATCGCAATACCTACTGCCAATTTTTTAATTCGTTGGACTACATACCGCATTAGTGTGTCCACTACGTAAATCAAAAGGGGTAACCACACTGTAAGCAAAAAGTGTAACCTTAGTAGTGTAAGCTTACACTTGTAATGTGTAAGCTAACACTTGTTAGGTGTTAGCGTACGCTAGTAAGGTGTAATGGGGGTAAACGTTGTAAACATCATAAGACTAAACATGGTAAATCAAAATTACTTCGTAAATCGAAAATCAAAATCGGAAGTCGTAATCGTAAAAATGAAATTACTGCGGAGTACGATTTGTGGAAAGAAACACATATTTTAACTGTGAATACCACTCGTGCTTTCGCGAAATCTATAAATTGTGCGTTTTAGCCCTTTTCTGCTTTCCAACAAATTTTCCTTAACCTTCGGTCTTGAGAAATTAAATCTGGAAAGGAGTTTCGTGCTAAAACACACAAATTATTGATTTCGTAGAAGCAGTTGGGGTATTATGGCTGAAACGAAAGGCATAATACCCCAAGTGTCTTAAGTTTTTCTGGATCTAAAGTTTTTGGTAACTCCAGGGCAATAACCTTTAAAAAGACGGACTCTTAAGTTACAAAAACAATGTCATGTTTCGAAATCTCTGCAGAATTGTAAATTTAATGAGCTTCTTTTGAGCGTTGGATTTAATTAGAGAAAACATATACTAAAAGAGCTGTTGTAACCCGAGGTACATGGAACGATTTTACTACGAATTATGCCTAGAAACCCTAAAACATTTTATGGCAAGGTTTTAATCCAATTCCAGTTTCCACGTAATGCGTAACTAACCTGGTTCTCTAGAGATTCACGTAGCATACTGCAATCGATGTCACGCTTTCATTCTCGGAAATTTCTTTAGGTTTATAATTTTTTCAACAGTTTTAAAGGATTGCAGCGGATTTGTACATTTCGTAACCTATTTATTTACTTTTGCTGAACGTAACGTTTAAAGTAAATAAATAGGGCTTTTATTGCTTTTGTTACCTTCCTACTATTTTCGAGCATCCTGCGCGAATTGCTTTTGCAACATTTACGTAGGTTAGAGTGAAAATAGCAAAACCGTTTCTCACGAAAGGAAAAACAGAAAAACAAAAGCCTTTGCAACATTTACAAACGCCTGAGGTAATGTTGCAAAATTGAGCCAACAGGAAACCCAACCGGGAGGAATGTACCTTTAAGCCTCTTTAAGTCTCTTCGTACCAATTAGGTGGGTAGAAGTGGAAGATAGAAGACTAAAAACCTGGATGTTAAAATTTAACCATAAAAAAACCGTTATTTGCATCGCAATGCGTACTGCCAATTTTTTAATTCGTTGGACTACATACCGCATTAGTGTGCCCACTACTGTTTTGCCGCTGTTTTTCAGTTGTTACACGTGTAGCTGTTTTTTTCTGACGTTGTTTAGTGTTGCTCTTGATAGGTAAGGTTAGGTTTAGGTCAGGTCAGATGCCTTCGTCCGAATTTCGTCAGGCAGGGATGAGTACCATGCGGGGAATGGGTTTATCAGCGATGCGACGAAGCTGTGGATCACGTGATCATACTATCCAACAGCGTGACACAACACTATCAAAGCATCAGTCACATCATGTGACGTACGTGCCAGACGTAACACGTGTTTATTAAAAATAAATTATTTAATTTATTTTTTATTATTAAACGCGGTAGATTCACAAGGCATATTTGGATTCGTCGTCCGTCATGTAATACTTTCACGAAGTTTGTTGTTTTGGTAGCTTTATATTTAATCCTTTACCCTTCCATATTTTCAAACCAGAGTTCGTACATCAGAGATAAACCATTTTCAAGGCTTTTCCAGGCAAATTCACAATTAGTTTCAATGATCTTTGCACACTAGAATATCAAAATTACCTCATAATTCCAGTATTTTACCAGCTAGTTAGAGCCACGCCTAAACTAAATTGTATACCTAAACTAATATTACTGTTATGGCAATATTCTCATTCCAAACAAAATACTCACAAAAAAATAGGGCTGTTTTGAGGCTCTGCCAAAAGAAATTTAACTTTTTAAGGTTTTTAAAGTCTTGAATTTTCGGTAATTATATTTAAGGTCTTTCAAAAAATTTAAAGGCGTGGACGAACCTCGTCAAAGGATTACAAAGAATACCTAAAAGATTCCAAATAATATACCACATTGCCAACAAAACGTAATGCGGGTAGGGAAGGTTTAAAAAAAAAAACCCGATTTGGCCATTTGGCAATGCCAACAAAAACAAACCAAAAAAATAACGAGTTAACGCTTTCAGCCTACAGATGTCACTGCAGTGCATTTGCATTTATATGGCCAAGCTCCAGGAAAAGAGCCGTAAGTGTAAAAAAAAAAAAAAAAATTAGGGGAGGAAAAAAAAATTCAACGCAGCAGCACTCGAATCTTCCATCCTTATCTTTCCTCCCAGGATTTCGTTTCAAAATGATCTTTTTCTCAGCTGGTTTACAGAGTAATTGCATTCACATTACGATATCGTCCCATTATCGCTATCCTCCCCCTCAATCCACCCCCCCTCACCCCCTTCCCCTCGTCTCTACCCTCTTTTCTTCAATTCCGCCTGTCTGCTGAGCTGCTCTACCTTATTTAAACAGATTCCAGATTTTAATTGAGTTAATTCTCTCGGCTTTATGATTTAGCCGTTTAATCATAAGGCTTTAACTTGGCGATTAAGCCTGTGCGAGGCTTGCTACCTAGCTTGGTTGTTCATCAGACGTGTGGTTTTAATGATCAGGAGGTACTTGCTGATCACATGCCAGCTATCAGTGTCTGATACAAAGTGGCTAAGCCTATCTCATTTTAAGCCTATTTTTCTTCGTGGGAAACCAGCGCAAGATACAGAAGAGTGGGTTCAAAGGAAGGTGGTTGTTGGAGGGTGGGAGGTGGGGAGTTGCGTACAGGGACATTTTTATGGGTCACCCCTCCCCCCAATGTTTGGCCAGTCGGCAAATCACTCGGAAAAATTACATAATTTTTTGGCTAGATGGATAATCATCATGTCAGTAAATTTTTGGTTTACACCCCTTCAACTTTTATCCTACCTGACGTCTCTGGTTGCGTACTGCTGTATATGCCATTATAGCGAATTACGAGTTAGGAAAATTTTACTGTAACGGCAGGCAAAGCCTTAAACTATATTCTTTATAAAGAAATAAGGGGGAAAAAACGCTTATTATGTTGATGGTAGTTGTGTTTAAATGTCATAGGGTGAAGGAGGGGGTTGAGATTTAATGGCGCATCGACAGCCAGGACGTAAGCGCCAACCTCAGTCGCAGCGCAGTGTTCGGGTTGCCAATGCGCCACGCTTTACAGAATTCATGGTTAGCTTTGTTCAAAACTCTCAACTGCGTGGTTAGTTTTTGATTAAAACTCCCAAACTTACGGTAACTTTTGTTTAAGGCACCCAACTTCGTCGTTAGCTTTGTTCAAAATTTCAAAATTTATGGCTAGCATTCTTTGAAACTCACTTGATCAGGTTAATTTTTACCTCCCAAATTCATAGTTAGTGAAAGTTATAAGCTTAACTCCAGAGATACAGAGCTGCCATTTACTTTAGTTAAGCCAATTTTACCAGATTCTTAACAACATTCCTTCCCAACCCACAATACCGTTAGTTTACTCGTGGTATAATGCAAACTTGTAAGCAAACTTGTGCGCAGAAAACTTCTAACGATATTACTTTATCGATGATTTCAACACTACATTTACACAATACTTCAAATTTTCGAAGTTAGCATTTACAATAACTTCGAATATTTGAAATATTGTAATGCAGTGCTCAAGGGTACACTCGGCCTGCCTTATAACATTCCGCGTGCTTTATAACAGCCACGCGAAGATCGCCATCCGCGCAATTACCAGCGCTAAGGTCGGCTGGGGTGGTAGCTGCGTTCCTTACAGCGAGGAACGTAGCTGCTGTCTCGGTTGGCTTTGGGAATAGTAAACGAAACAGCATCAAGTTAAAGATTGTGTCGTCACAAACCGGAATAATTCTCGTATTTTAACATCACAATTTATAATTTTCTAGGCAAGTGTCTTATAATTTTGCTTCGGCGATCTATTGGAATAATTAATTTTAATTTTTACCGCATTAGTCTTTTAGATTTTTGATCCCATGATAATTATTAGATAATTATTATTTCATCACACAGAGATGAAACGTCATGATTATTGTAAGCGCACAAAGGATCATATACTGCGCGACGCAGTAAATAAAGTTAACAATTATTCAACCGAAAATCTCCTAGACGCCACATTTTAAAACGGATTTTTACCAAGGGATTGACTAACGGTAAGTAAATAGACCTTTGGGGCCGTACTTGATGTGGCGGATCGAGAAAAATGGCGCTGGGAGGTATATCCCTTTAAGATATACACTTCTTCCCAATTGAAACTACCTAAACCATGCGCAATGGCTGTTTGCCGTGACGACACCATGAGTTAGCCAATGACGAACGAGAACAACGGCTGTTTGGCCGTCTGATTGGACTAGCCCAGTCACGTGATATGCACGTCACAGCAAACAGCCATAGCGTGTGGTATAGGCTACTCCACTGCGGGATTCTTGTCAATAATCATAACAGTCCAGCAACCACATGAACGAGGAAACCAGCAAATTGCTAGATTCACTTGCCAATAATCTACAAACACCTCCATGTGTCACACATCCACACATCCACAGCATGCACAGCATGCACACAGCAGCCCAGCAGTTGGAATACACTGTTGGGTGCTGTTATATGCCTGTAAATGACTGACGGGTAACTGAAAACAATCAGTTAGTAGCTTTTTTTTTCACAGTTTTTTTGGTATAGTTTACAGTCATCATTCAGTTCATGGCCCCTCCAACCCGTACCACTGCAGTGCGACTAAGGTTGGCGCTACTGACCTAGCTGTCGACGCGCGTTTCTGCTATTAGGGACGGAAAGTCAAATGGGGTCAGAAATAATAATAAAAAAAATGCAGATGGAAACCTTATTATGTTCCCCTTTGGGCTTATAGTGCCTGAAACGATACGCACAAAACAGCACAGCACAAAACGATACAGCACAAAACGATACAGCAAAAGGCAGCATTTAAAACGCTCACATGCAATAAATATTATTACTGAAATAATACCAGGAAGACGTAAACACTAAATTTATTATTTGTGAGCGTGTTAATGCAAATTGCCGTTTCGCTCTGGCTATGTTAATATGGCTGTGCATATGGATATGTGTTGATGTACTCTTAAATACGTCAACACGTAAATATGTATTTATATGAACGTGCAGGTGTGTTTTCATACAAACACGTGTATATGTGGTTTTCATATATTTATACTTATATGTAAACACACGTATGTGCATAAATCAACTTCGTCAATAATACTTATTATACGTGAACGTGTTAAATGCTGCCTATTACCAACGATATTAGGCGGTGTTTTATTTATTTGTGCTTTAAACGGGATTTCGTAAATACGGCACACAAAAATATTAATGAAAGAATAAAATTACAAACAAAAATGTCAAGTGTGCCGTAAAAAAAAAAGGGTTATTATGATTGAAGTTTCACTTTACTTGTTAAAATGTAAACGGATAAAAATTGATGATTTTTAATTGAAATAAGCAAATGAACAATTGAGAAAATTGCTTCTCTTTAAGTGCTGTTGTGCTTTGCGTTTTAAATATATGATTGGTAGAGCACAACAGCACTTAAACAGATGCAATGTTCTCAATTGTACATTTGCTTATTTCAATTAAAAATAATCAATTTTTATCCGTGTACATACTTCAATCATATAACCCTTTTTTTACGGCAGACTTGACGTTTTTGTTTGTAATCCGTGTACTTTTTTTATGGCATCACCAAACACAATATTCAGTCTATGCCTTGTGGCCGTAAGTAATTTTTTTTTTTAATTTACAAGGTGTGAACGCACGCGCACATGCATTGATTGTTTGTGCGTGCGCTGCAGTAATTGTTGCTGTCCACTTAAAAAAAATTCAGCTCATCTCTGAAAGCCTGCATCTATGAAATAAATACGCCATTCTATCGTTTCTAGCTCCCAAGGCCTCAAAATTAACAAAGTAGATTAGTTTAGTTTAAAAATATACGCGTTTAGCTCAAACACGGATTCTGTAATTTTACCCGTCAAGAATCCAATTGTTAGCAAAGACATAACACGTGCACGAAGAATGGATAGCATTGTTCCGTAATTACAATGGTTAAAACAATGTAAAACAATCAAACTGATCGTTCAGGGGCCCGTAACACCCGTTGAGTGTAATTTAATTTAGTTTGTTGGTGTGGGCGCATGGCTGCGGGCCAGGTCCCCGAGTAAAGCTAATTCACCCGTAACTTTTGAATGGCTCGACCAATCGAAAAAGTGGTCTCTGTAAGGTTGAAGGCCAAGGAAATTTCTGTCTTAGATCACGTTTCAGATTTTAGGTAGGTGCAGTAGCTTTTTCTGAAACCGTGTCACACAAGAACAAGAACAACCACAACAACAAGAAGTGAAGAGTTATCAAGTTTACGTGTGGCTCCATACGTTTACTCTTGCACGGAAATGCATAAAAGTTGGTATAAATATACCTTCTGTACCTATTTACTACCTGGCCAAGTTTGGTCGAAGTATATCGAATAGGAATGGAGAAATTAATAGTTTCAGTTTTGCTGGAAAAAGGACTTCAATCATATACGAATACACGAATACATAAATACGTCGGAAATTTCCTATTTATGTTAGAAACACAGGGTGGTCCACAAAAAACTGACGACCCAACATTTTCTAAGCCCAACTTTTCTAGTTAGCAACCCTCAGACTCAGGAGAGGACAGAAATCGTCCCGTTTCGTTAGATTTGATTTCTGTCCTCTCCTGGTACTGAGGGGTGCTAACTAGAAAAGTTGGACTTGAAAAATATTGGGTCGTTATTTTTGTGTGGCCCACCCTGTATGTAGGAGTTTGTTCTTATTTATGCTTCGGAATGTACGTATTCCTAAACAATGTATTCTATAAGCTGAAGTATACGTAAACAGACACTAATCGATCATTAATTTCTAAGTAATGTGACAAGAAGAGAATTTCATGTCAAAATTCCTGGGATGTGGAAAATGGAGGTTTGCAAGACCAAAATATGTATTCCTTACAAATAGGAAAACTGTAAGATCAAATTTACTACCCCAACGTATTAAACACGGCGTCGAGTAAGTCGTAAGTTTGAGATCATAAAAGCATCACTCTTATGCACAAATATTTGGAAACCAGCAAAATCTTTTTATGGACTTTCGGGTTGATAAAAATTTGCAATCCACATTTTTTTTCTTGAACGCAGAAAACTTCTGCGACATTCCTTATCGTGCCGGGGCTGAATTTAAACACGGATATTTCGGGTAAAAATTGTGAGAATGAGGTTTTTTTTTGCCCTTCCAAAGAAAAGAAAAGAAAAAAAATAAGAAAAAGGCCGAATGCTTTAGAATTACTTATCATTTGCGTGCGCAACGGTGAGGCCATTTGCGAGAGAAAATGGTTCAATTGCCGTTATTGCATTGAAACTCTCCTACCAAGTTGTCAAACGTCGTGGAGTCGAAATGATTGATCGTAAAAAAAAGTGAAAATTACCGGCTCAAATTGAAGAATTTTTGAATGGCAATTTCACTCTATTCTGTGTAATGTCTCTTTTTATTTTTTGTATCCATGTTCTTTTGCCCGGAGGCTAGAAGCGGAGCGAACTGATTCTTTTGATCGACAAATTTGCGTGTATTAAATCTGTCCTGATA
>JAHWFP010001801.1:16168-79268 GCA_023313725.1 Lithobius niger | reverse complement strand
AAAATATACATTACCTGTTTTAAATAGCGCTTCTCCTTCTGAGCTTGAATTTTCCCTAGAAACTTTGGAGCTTGCATCCCAGCCGGACTAGTACCTTCTGCGCATGCGCAGGTTTGGGCCGTCTATATAACACGGCGCAGCCGTCCGTCCGGCATCATTTCCCCTAGGGCGCTCACACTGTGATTGCCTTGAGCTTTTCCCAATCCGATTCCTCGGTCCGCGGACCGATCCAGCTACTTACCACGATTCTGCGTTCGTACCAAAGGAACGCAGTCGCCTGCCACGATTCCGTCCCGGCTCCCAATGAGCAGTGTAGTCACTGCTCCCTCCCCCTTTGGGGTCTGGACAGCGGCGGACGAGCTGCGCGGTTCCGCAAACCCGGCTTGCCTGGTCACCACGGACGATGAACCGCCTTTCAGGCCGTTCACCAGTCGTCCGTTCCCTTCAGACTTGGCAGCCGCTTCAGCCACCTTCTACAGCTTTCCCGGCTTTTGTTGCCGCATTCTCTATGGTGTCATCCAGAGGTTCGTTTCGGCAAGGGCTTTCCGCCTTCAGCTGCGTTCCTCGCATCTCTCAAGTCGTTACTTGCAGATTCACGGTTCCTTCATCCATACCTTTCAGCGGCGGACGTCTCCTCGTGCCACGTCTTCGCCTTCACCACCAGCAAATCGGTCTCGTCTTACAACGGCCACCTTATCATCGATCCGCCTAGATAATAGACTGGAAGAAAAAACCAAAAAAATAACTTTCAACGGCAAATGTTGAGACATTTTGGCACAAGGCGGTTTTACCTTAATTTTGGCATGCTGAATCCGAATCTGCCCGGTGCCAAGTCGAATTTCTCCTCCCATGCCCGGAATTCAAGATGGCGTCCAAAAATGGCGACCAAAAACCATATTTTTGCTTCTAGCGCCTAAACTGTTCATCCGATTGAAAATAAATCGGTTAACAATTGTGTTCAGTATAAAATTTCCTTCAGAAAAAGTTCTATGCATATTTTTCGTAAAATTAACCCTTCTGGCCGAAATTCGTCATTTAAAGTTCTATTAGGCCATTTATATATGCTATAGATACAACAGCACACATGTGTATTATAATTCCTGACTTTAAACAGCTGCAATGTTAGTTCTGATTAAGAACCACTAACATAATTGTGCTTAAATGAAAGGTGAAGATGTATATTTTGCAGCAAGGTTAATTTAAACGATTTATTTTAATTAGAATCTGAGCTACGACAGTTTCAGATTTCAATCTGAGCTACCATCAGAGGTCGTTGAGGCTAACAACATGATTTTTAAAACCAGACTTTTAGCCCATTGTATTGATGAAATGTACGATTATTTTTAACTCTCTCTTTGGACGGTAGTTGTATTCAACTAGACTTTTTTTTTTTATTGTGGATGTGACGTAAGTGGCAATTCAGTTTGTCCTGACATCTCCCTTCCATTAATGGATGAATTTATTATTATTATTATTATCTACATTGTAGCGCTTTGATTTTTGGGTCGTTTTACGATAAGTTCAATCTTTAAACTTGTTCAGAAGTCGTTCTATATTAAATAATTGGATGTAATTAGGCTTAAATGAAAGATGAAGATGTATATTTTCCAAAAAGGGTAATTAAAACTATTTATTTTAATTAAGCGCTAAGCTACGGTAGTTTATTTACGATGTAGCGCTTTGATTTTTGTATCGTTTTACGATAAGTTCCATCTTTAAACTAGTGTAGTAGTCGTTCTAAATTAGATAAATGGATGTAATCAGGCTTACATGAAAGATGAAGATATATATTTTCCAACAAGGGTAATTAAAACGATTTATTTAATTAGAAGCTAAGCTACAGCAGTTTATCTACATGGTAGCGTTTTGATTTTTGAATAGTTTTACGATAAGGTTCAGCTTTAAACTGGTGTAGTAGTCGTTTTAAATTAGATAAATGGATGTAATTAGGCTTAAGTGAAAGGTGAAGACGTATATTTTCCAACAAGGGTAATTAAAACGATTTATTTTAATTAGAAGTTAAGCTACGGCAGTTTATCTACGATGTAGCGGTTTGATTTTTGTATCACTTTACGATAAGTTCCATTTTCAAACTGGTGTAATAGTCGTTCTAAATTAGATAAATATATGTAATTAGGCTTAAATGAAAGATAAAGATGGATATTTTCCAACAAGGGTATTTAAAACTATTTATTTTTATTAGGAGCTAAGCTACGACAATTTTTCCACAGTATAGTGAGATGCTTTTTGTGTCAGTTTATCACAAGTTCTATCTTTAAACCGCTACAGCAGCCGTTATAACTCAGATAAAACGTTGTAATTACCCTTGTTGGAAAATACATATCTTCGGCTTTCATATAAGCCTGATCACATCCATTTATCTGGTGTAAAGAAGGCTCGTTCTTCACTAGATTTGAGAGGAGACCTCAACTCAAACCATCAAAAACCTGAGGGTACAATTTCGTTTACGGCAACGAACACTTTTTTTTTACTTGCGCTCCAGCGCTAAAAAGACCTCGGTCTTTGGATCACCATAACTCTGTGAAAAATGGACCAAATCGTTTCAACTTGGAAGCCCTTAATAGCCACAAACTTCAGCTGTATTCCCCCGGAAACAGATCCCGAAAATTCCATCTACAACCAGAACTACACCATTTTGAAAAACCTTCAAAACCGAAGCCGTAACTCCTGTAATTCATGAAACGCCGTTTTTCGCAACTTGTAAAAATTGTATTTTCTTTTTATTTTTGCACTTGGGCACAAAGCGAAAGACATTAGCTTAGTGTTTGATAGAAGGTACTTAACCTCATTTTGATGTACATACATACTTTGTTTGATATTTCTTAAGTTTATTTACGGTGACGATCTTGAATACTTTTGAGAAATTTCCAACTGCCAAAAAACCAATTATCTGCGGCTGCAAATAATGATTGAAACTATTTAAATGCGTTTTAGCATCTTGCTGGTACTTTTAAACTTTGCTTTTATAAAATATTTAACGTAGTCTTTTGCCATCACCACTACCGGAGCTTAGGCAACATTTTTATTTACGAATTTTCCCGGACACGTCTTTTCTGTTTGTACTTAGTTATTCTTAGCAAAACCGACCTGGTTATCGATTTCCCAAAGTAAACCTGGCATCCCAATGTGAATAACCGAATTTATTGAGATCATTCCTTCAATAGTCGTGATGCATAACATCGTGGTTTAATAAGAAAACAATCCGTAGTAATTAAAGGCCTTATTCACGTTCCAAACAATGAGTTTAACTCTACAGGCCTCTCTCTACCACACAGTCAATAATTGTTCCTTCAAACGGCGCCAAGCGAAAAATCCTTTGCGCTGCCGACTTTTTTATTGTTCTCAAGGCCCTCAGCTAACCAGACCTCGTAGCTCTCCTGGTTGTCCGCGCGAACTTCCGGTAATGAGTATATAACCCCAGCCCCAGGAGGCAATCGTTAGCACACGCTCAGCAGATCTCAAAGCCAGAGGTAGCTATGCCAGTCGGTATAGGAGATGTCCCGTCCGAATGTTGCCATGCCGGGCAAAGGTAGTAGTTCGTAAGTAAACTAGTATTGACTTAGAAAATTAAACTTTTGGAAACCCCATTCAAAATTTATAGTTCTAAACTTAATGACTAACCTTAAGCTTTGAGAATTTATGGAAGTGGTACCATGATCGGCATTAATGACCCCCCACCCCCATAACGTCAGGGTTCACGGTCCCTTTCTAAAAACCAGCTTTTTTTTCGTGTTTTTAGTATGAACTTACTCAAACACTAAATAGATCACTTAAACCAATTAGGCTTGCAGAAGCAGTGACTTCGATGGCTAGTTGCCCAAACTCGTGTAAGTGTTTTCGTTGATTGGCAGAGTTTTTGTTAACTTAAAGTGACAAATTCTAAATGGCAGATTTGATTCTAAGTCGCACTTAGGAAACATAGTCTGGTAGTATTTCGTGTAATTCCCGCGGTTTGCACTTAATAACAGGTTCTTGCGAGTTCCTGGCAGAACTTTTTCTTCTCGAAATTGTTGTTCTTTGCACATAACATGTAAAGGTTGAAACTGAATTTAATGTAAATTCTTGTCAGATTTAATGTAAATCTCGTGTTGCTTTAATTTAAAAGCTTTCTTGTTGATGCTAGTTGAAATGTAAATACTTGCTTTTTATATTTGCCTGTCATTTAATAAACCAAGAGTTTGTGAACCGTCAGTTGTTTACTAGTACGATTAATTGCTAGACTTAATTAATTAAGAAAACCACTTATTACTTAAAGTTAGGACTGCAATTAACCACCCACCTGGTGGCAGCGAATACCCCCCTTTAAAGTTGACTAGTTAGCCTACAGTTAGGACCAATGACTCTCTGTTACCCATACTGGGCCAGTAGTACATGTGTGCTGTTTCCTGGAAAGTAAAAACCGCCACCGCAACTAGTAATTTAAAGGTCAAAACCATTTTGATGTCGGCGAGGCTACAAGCACCTCTACAGTCATAGCTTCGGCCGCTACACTGGATTAGAACTGCTACTACAGCAGTTTAAAGATAGTACTTGTCGTAAAATGACGCAAAAATCCAGGTTCTACAATGTAAATAAACTGCCATAGTCAGCTCCTAATTAAAATAAATCGTTTTAATTATCCTTGTTCGAAAGTACATATCTTCATCTTTCATCTAATTCTAATCAGATCCATTTACCTGAATTAGAACCGCTACTGCAGCAGTTTAAAGATAGAATTGCCGTAAAACGATGCAAAATTCAAAGCGCTACAACGTAAATAAACTGCCATAGCTCAGCCCCTAATAAAAATAAATCATTTTAACTACCCTTGTTCGAAAATATATATCTTCATCTTTCATCTAATTCTAATCACATCCATTTACCTGAATTAGAGCCGCTCACTGCAGCAGTTTAAAGATAGAACTTGCCGTAAAATGATGCTACGACGTAGATAAACTACCGTAGCTCAGCTTCTAATTAAAATAAATCGTTTTAATTACCCTTGTTGGAAATTACATATCTTCATCGTTCTTATAAGCCTAATCACATCCATTTATCTGAATTAGAACCGCTACTTCAGCAGTTTAAAGATAGAATTTACCGTAAAATGACGAACAATTCAAAGCGCTACAACGTAGACAAACTGCCGTAGCTCAGTTTCTAATTAAAATAAATCGTTTTAATTACCCTTGTTGGAAAATATACAGCTTCACCTTTCATTTAACCCTAATTATGGTAGTGGATCTGAATTAGAACTAACACTCCAGTTGTTTAAAGTCAGGAATTATAATACACACATGCGCTGTAGTATCTATAGCATGCATAAACAGCTTAATAGAACTTAAATGACGAATTTCAGTCAGAAGGGTTAATTTTACGAAAAATATGAATAGAACCTTTTCTGAAGGAAATTTTATTCTAAACATAATTGGTAACCATTTATTTTCGTTCAGATGAACGGTTTAGGCGCTTGAAGCAAAAGACTGTATTTTGGTCGCCATTTTTGGACACCATCTCGAATTCCGGGCTTAGGAGGAAAAATTCGACTGGGCACCGGGCAGCATGCTCAAATTAGGTTAAAATCGCCCGGTGCCAAAATGTCTCAACATGTGCCGTTGGAACTCATTTTAGAGCATCTTTTCTGGGAAAAGTCGTCCTGTCTATAACATCCATCGGACAATGATCCGCCGGACTTCTCTGCAATGCACGTTCCTTCTGTTACCCCTCGATCCCCTGCATAACCTCGGCCTGTGGCGAGGACCGGGGAGGGGAGGGGGGGGACATTCGCACCGATAGGAACAACAGCATCACGTCACCCCACGTTCCCCTTACCGGACCTCGGTCCGTCATAGATGCAGAGGAGGCTCTCTCCTATTACGATTGACAACACGATCCCATTGTGCATGTTGCTGCGCGGCTTCCTTCTTTTATACAAATCTACATAGTTGTACTAAGACCATTAACATCAAGGTTCCGCCATACTCGGCACATTGGATGTACCTGTTGGACGCACTCTTTTGCAGTTTGAAGATATCCATCCACATCGCCACCCTACTGCGCATTGTTCTGCGCAGCCTCTCTCGTATATAAACTCGAACAGAGCAGTTTGGCTGCTCTCACTTCACTAACCATCGACTTAAGATGATGTCCCTCGCCTGCACTCTGGCCTGTGTTTCCCGATCCCTTCCCATACTCAGCTGTAACACGGACTAAAGAACCACCAAAGGACGGATTGGTTCACCTTCTTTACTTACGATCAACTAACCACCTGCCTTCTTGTTGATATTTCAGATCCGGCAATCATGGGTTCCTGATTCCTCCCCATCAATAGGGGTTGAGGCCCGCCATCATCCGCGATGATCCGCACGGTTCCGCTGTCCGGAATCGAGCTCATGAAGCATGGTTACAAGCAACACATCGGCAGATCAACGCTTCATTCGTCATTGATTCCTGTTGTCAACGATTCCTGTTCCCATGTTGGAATCGCACCACCTATCCGCCTGCTCCCTGCATGGTGTGTACTTTCTTATGATGATGGTTAGCTTTCTCACCAATGGCCGGAACCGGGCCCCAGCATCCAGCCTGAGCCCTTTGGCAACCACACTTCTTCCACCTTAGCCACACAGTCTGCTAACAAGTCGATTCCGGTTCCCTTCTGCAAACAGATTCACGATTCCGTCTTTCCCTCGTTCCGTCACGATCCTCGGTGCCGGACCAGTTGGGGGGGAGGTGAACCATCGGACACTGTCACCAGCACTTAGGCTCCGTGCTGTTCCTACGCTTCTAGGGAACCACTGGCTTCGTTCCGACGGTTGCTTTCGTCCGACTCAGCAAGTTTTTACCAAGGTCCGGGCCTACATTGTTCATCCAAGCCCGGTTCGTGAACAGAATTCTTTGCTTCGCTAGTTCCTTCTCGGTTCCATACTCTCGTCATCCTGACTACCGCAGGATGTCCTGCCATTCAGGAACTTCAGCATCTTACATACACCAACTTCCGCATCGTTTCCTCTGCTTGGTCCAATCCACAGCTGCTAAACCCACGGTTCCCAACTGCCTCTGCGGTTCCCGTTTACCTTTCCGGTTACTGACACATACCTGCTACAATGAACACTTCTACAGTTGGGTCTCCGTTCCGCCTCCCATGATCCGCCCTTGTGTGGCGCATGCCACAACTAGCCTTCTAATTTTGTTAAGGTCTTCAAAACTCCCGGCGGATCATGAGCCTCCCGACTATTACAGCGGTTCCTTCCACTCTTTGGTCCCCACCTTGCGTTTGCACATGCAATGATAAACTTATACTGCCAGACCACGCAACTGTATTCTGCTTACCTTGCCATCATGATAACATGCTGTTTACATCACTTAGAAATGAAGACCGCAGTTCCCAGTTGACCCTACGATTCCTGATTACCCTTCAATTGCCTAATCATGTCTGAAGCAAAGGGTACTGCAAGGACGGGTCTTCGATCCGCCCTCCACGATCCTCTTCCCCGGTTCCCTTGACACAACCGGATTCCGAAGCTGTTACAATCCTCAAATTCACAACAATTCAGGGTTCCTCGATTCTTCGTTACCACTAGAGCCCTTTCTTTCTGAACTCTCGGTTCCCCCTCACCCGCATGACATAGTTACCCCTTCTCTGATTCCCTGCAGACAACCTGCTATGACACATGACTTAGGATCCACCACACTGCGGAATCCAACGCCGTTCCCTGCAACCACGTTCCAAACCCTTTTTTTTCAAATGTCGGGATCCATGTTATCACAAGTTTCGGTTCCTACATCCACGAAGAAAACAATTCCCAAACGTTTGGCGCCACCGGTTCCGCCTCCACAACCTGTTAAGAAACCGAAAATCACCGATGCGGATGAAGTCCCTGCAATCCCGGGATCGTCCGGGACGCGTCCGAAGGCGCAGGTGAAGACTGCTCGTTCTCCCTTTGCACCTCCCAAGGCTCCCTGTTTGCGGATCAAGCCCTGTACCGTTTCAACTCCTCACGCGGTTCCGTCACCTACTATTTCTACACCCTCGGTTCTGCCTCCGGGCCCCGCTGGTTGCTTCTTAGACTTAATCCCCTACCAAGCCAGTTCCGTTCCCCTCTGCATCGGCCCTTCGGTCTGAGTTACTTCGAGGGCTCCATCTTTCTGCAAGGGAGCTTGAGAATTTTGAATTCAACATCCAGTTCCTCTCGGATTACATCAACGCCTTCGTCAGTGAATTAGTCACTTCGTGCGGATCACTCTGAACTTTCTTCACTACAAAAAATCGTGGCAGAATCCACCAGGCTACGTTCCGACAATGCTTTTTTGCATGCTTCCAACGAAGCATTTTTCGAGGAACTTGTGACCTTGCAACGTCGCTACTACTCTCAGCGTGTCACCTATGCACTGCTCCGTACCCGCATTGCCTTCTTATCGCCCATTCCTTCTTCTCCGCCTTGGAGGGCTTATTATTGCACCCGGTCCAGAACTAGACGTGCTCGGACGGCGCTTTCAACGGCCGCAGTTCGCTCGCCGATTTCCCCACAACTGCCAGGCCCCTCGCCATCCCCGTCCGGGTCCAATCTATTTCGGGAAGCCCCGTCGCCACTACCATCTCCTTACCGGGACCCGTCCTTCACAGCGGTGGCGTACCACTCCCCGGACGCCGATCCTCTTCCGGCGGAATCATCTTCCCCTGTAACACTTTGGAATGCGGCCATGTCATCGTTCCAGTTTCACAAAACTTCATCATACTCTGTATGGCAGTATGACAATGCGCCGTGCTTTGCGCCAGTTTTTCATGGAATGGCAGTATGATATGACAATGCTCCGCGCTTTGCACCAATTTTTCATGGATTGTCAGAACATTCGGCTAACTCCGATACTGTTAGCCCTGCTCTCCTTGTCGTCAACGGGCTAAGGGCGTTGCGTTGGGCTTCCGCATTCTGCAATAACAGCTGCTTTCACGATCCGCCACATCCACAATTTTTAAGGACCTTTCGGTGAAGACCCAGCTTGTGTCGCCCATTCCTGGACGTGTTAATCTCGTACTTCGCCTAGTCACCCGATCTTTCTTCGCCATAATTCTGTACGAACTGTTTATACCATATAAACTCCGTTGCGCCAATAAATCATCTTTTCGGCATACACAACCATCTATACTCATTGTTGCTCGTCGCCGTTCCTGTTCTTCGAACGCTCAGTACCACAACTTTCACCACCGTCCCGATCCTGCTACGCCAGACGGATTTACTGTTCCCCGGACGGATGAGACACACTGCTCTACCCGGACGAGGACCGCCTTCCTCATCCCTACAAGATAAGCAGATTTCGGCATTCCTCCCTGATTTCCTATCTTGTATCCCACGGTTTTAAGTTCCCTGACTTGCGGTTCCTATACTGCGGTCCTTTTTAAACACCCATTTTACAAACCATTGTCAGTCGCTACGCGTTCCCTACCGCACTTCCATAGCCACATTGCGGAACCTCCCCGTGTTTGATCCCTTACATTCGGCTCGGTCCGCCGGTCGCATGGTTCCATACGCAGTGTATTTGGTGAAGGTTTCAGGGGTAACTTCACCAAAGATTTGCTCTTGGGGCGCCGACTTGTGCATGAGGGAAAACGGAGCGAACCTATCCTACCACTGTGTGACAAAGTCCGCTATTTAAAACAGGTAATATATATTTTCGTCGGCAATTAAAAAGACTAAAATAGCAAGGCCTGCACCTGCTTAATTTTAGTTTTTATTGCCTAACCGAAAATATACATTACCTGTAGTCCCACCCAGGCCTCCCCTCCATTATAGGTTCTGGGTGTGGAGAAATGATGCCGAACGGACGGCTGCGCCGTGTTGTATAAATGGCCCAAACCTGCGCATGCGCAGAAAGTACAAGTCCGGCTGGGATGCAAGCTCCAAAGCTTCTAGGGAAAATTCAAGCTCGGAAGGAGAAGTGCTATTTAAAACAGGTAATGTATATTATCGGTTACGCAATAAAAACTAAAATTAAGCAGGTGCAGGCCCTGCTATTTTATTCTTTTCGTGGGCTATAAAAAGACTAAAATTGCAGGGCCCGAACCTGCTTAATTTTAGTTTTTATTGCCTAACTGAAAATATAGGTTTCCTAGATTCCCGCCCAAGCCTCTGCAACGACGGTTTCCACAGCTTCCACCTACTCCTTAAGCTAGGGCCTTAGTGGGCCTCTTTGCTTTGATGCTATGGCTCCATGCTATGTATTCTATATACTCTATATCTTTATTAATGTATTCCAGTAATGCTATGTACTTTGATGTATGGTCCAGGTCCAGTCCCTGGACATCAGTGGTCAGGATGGCTCTGGCCTTGCCTGCCCCTAGGGGTAGCTGCTAGCAGAGATGGCTCATGGGATACCAGGATATAGTACAGGAAGTACCTTGCACCACCAGTGGCAGGTACTGGCTGCAGCTCTAGGTACTTAAGGCCTTGCAGGCCCTTGCAGCCTCACTCTGGGAGCTAGTCCCTAACCAGCTAAGAACTCTTCCTGAAGTGTGCCACACTGCCATTCTGCTAGAAGCCCTGATCAGAGCATCCTTGAACCACTGGACAACATCTCCTAAGGACAGACCGCGTGGCCCTGGAATAAACCCTGGAATTACCATCCTTTCTGGCATTCTTCCTTCTACCGGGCATAGTGGGGTTGCCGAGCAGAGCCAAAACCGCAGCTGTAGGCTTTTTGCCTACCCCCAACGTCTGCAGGCGACCATATCGTAGGCGACCTTAATATCTAAGAAGACGCCAACTGCGTAGCAGTCATCAACCCATACCTCCCGTATGCCAAACTCCAGGTACAGCATAGCATCCTGCGCATCCCGGTCTTTACGGAACCCGAACTGTGCGCTTAACACCCGATCCCTCAATCTGCCACACAAGCCTATTCACCAGCATCCTTTCATTACAAGTAATACTAGTGTTAAAGGAGGTGTTCCATTTGTGCCTGGCGTGCTTTCAAATGCGAATTTGCTTTTTCCACCTGCTTGTATAGTTTCAGTAACAACTACTGCTAATTTGCAGCAGCACCAGCATCTAATTCCAGTTACCCTAACATGGACTGATCCCTCTGGACAAGTTCAGACATGTTCTATTCTACCAAATGCCTAACTGAAAATATACATTATCTAGATTCCCGCCCAAGCCTCCCCCCCATGAGGTAGGTTCTGGAAGGTGGAGAAATAATGCCAACAGGACGCTGCGCCGGCGCCTATATATGCAAGCCCAAGCCCGCGCATGCGCCGTACCGTACGAGTCTGGCAGGGAAGACAACTTTCAAGCTTCTAGGGGAATAATTGCTCAAAAGGGGGAAACTGCTATTAAAACAGGTAATATATATTTTCGGTTAGGCAATAAAAACTAAAATTAAGCAGGTTCGAGCCCTGCAATTTTAGTCTTTTCCCTCCGAAAATACTTACTTTTGAGAGCCCTTCCTCCAGTCCCGCTGTAACGATCAGTGGTCCCTTTCCAGCCCAAACTGGGGCTAAGCCCGCGAAACGGGCATGTCCCTGTGTGAGATTGTGGTGAGCAAGGAAGTGCTTAAGGGAGCAGCCAGCCTGTCAAAACATTTGGGTATACTGCTCTCCCCTAACACTCAGCAGTGAATCTTTGGAAATCGTATCAAAACATGTTGTTAAAAGCTTTATTGTTGCTTGCCCGTAATGAAAAAAAGGAAGTAAGAAATTATTTTCTTCATCAACAAAGGTTTTTTTTTCGTTTGGTGCTGCTACACGAAACAAAAGTATTGTAATAAAACATAGCACAGATTTTTCAAAAATAGAATGGTATGAGCGATTTAGTGTTCACTTTAGTGTGGTCATCGTGGCTGAGTTGTGAGAGAGCTCAGCCTGGTTGCTGGGGGTTTGCGGATCTGGTCGAACCCCTGGAAAGGGGACCTTGGCAAAGTCCCCACCAGGACTGCCGGCCAGGGTAGCGTGTGAGGCTACCATGCTCCTTCAGCAGCTATGGGATGTATTCTGGCTAATTCTGGACAATCTTTCGGCCCCGATGATGATCGGAGGTTTCCCGGGTCGAATCCCCGGGCTGGCACCTCCCTTTACCAGATTTCTTCTGTTATATTTCTTCTGTAATGTTCAAAATTGAGCCGGTTCAGCCATACAAGCATAAATTGCTTCGGCTGACGTAAGGCTCGTCAAAATTTTACATTTAAAAAAAAAAAAAAAAAAACTTAAAACCACACCCATTGTTGGCTGTTGCAAAATACATGCTATAACCATTACTAAGTTATGGTTTCTTTTACCAATTGAAATTATCAGAGTGGTAAACATTGTAATTTTTCTTTACAGGATGTCCTTTTGAAAGTTATAAAGAACGAAGGTTTTTTCAGTCTCTGGAAAGGTTTCACTCCTTACTATGCCCGTTTAGGGCCACACACCGTGCTCACTTTTGTCTTTCTTGAGAAGCTGAATGCCTTCTACATTAAAAAAGTCTATGGTGACAAGGCTAAGGGATTCAGTTTGTGAACAAATAGCAACCAAGTTGTAACTCGAGTAGACGTAGAACAGGATCGTGTTGCTGAGTTACTGTTTGTGTGGCTTATAAACAAATGCAGGCAAGTGCTTATAAAATGCTAGATATCAAATAAGACAATTTAAAATTTATTTAAGGCTGCACAAGGAAAAACTTACGTCTGACATTCATTGTCAGAGGTGTACAGAAAATGCCATCTACGCGATTATTACTTGTTGATGCTTTTATGTGGAACGTGTTTCAAAAAGGTGTACCCCTTAAAGTTTTTGAAATTTTTCCAGGCCTTAGAAAAAAGAGTTACTTCTTTTTGAAACTCTGTGTATTTAAATTGTCAACTGCACCAAATAAAGGTCTTGTAGACAAGTTTTTCAAAAACCCTGAAAAAAATAGAGGCAGTGCTTTTTAGATAATGCGGCATAGCCCAAGCGGGAAGACTAGGCGAAGGTGTCCCTGAGTTTCATGATGCCCTCACTAGTGGGAAATTTTTTTTTAATTTCGTGTGGCCGAATTGGAAATTAGTTTTATTGTGAATATTTTGTCTCTACTGAACAAGCAAAATAATTTTTTTTTTCACTGAAAAGAAAACATTTGGTTGATAGTTTGCTGCATCTACTGTTTATCAGCACTCGTTTATGTATTGTCACTGAAGAGACAGACTGCTAAATGCGTTGAACTAGTGATGTGTAGATTAAATATAAGCATTGTACAGTCTGGAAAAAAATTCTATTGACGTGCAGAATTATAATGTATTTTAATTGTTAGCAAGTGATTGCCACTACAGAGAGGAGTGAGAAAATTTCATCCTTTAAGTATATGACAGGAGGCCCTAATCAAAAAGTCAAATGAAGGCAGACTAATTCTCAAAGCATCAGTAGTTTATTTTGAGTACTCTACATTTTAAGTACTAAACGAAAGGCCATTTTATACAATTATCAGTGCTGTAACTATCGGTGCTGTAATTCGGCTTCACAGCCTAGGCCGGCAAGTATGTAGATTTGTGCTTGTAGCATATTATGCTCATTTTTTTGCCCCATGTTCACCAAGAAAAAACTTCCATCCTTCCATCAGTCACGGAATCCCTGTGCAACATTATGTGCTATGTTCTGTATTGACTTGAAGAACGATATCGTGGTAAAAGATTAAAACTATTCATACATCTCAGTATTTTGCCTCAATATTCTGAGCAGCATCTAAATGAGAATTTTAAAACATGATAATTGGTTGACAAGTAGGAGGACTTCGCCTCCTTTGTCACCCACACATCATTATGTGGTAAATTCTCCTGAAGATAAAGCTTGGAGAGAAGTGAAATATTACAATGTATGCTAGCCCTCAGAGCTGAGTGGGAATCTTTTTACCGTGAATTTATATCAGCGAATTGCATGCAGTTTTAAATATCAATGAATGTTTACACTAAAAAGGGCAATTACATCCATTTTGACAAGCATGTTTTACTTTTGGATCACTTACACAATAACTAAACACAAGAATTGCGGTAAGAATATGTTACGTACGTCCAATACAATTTAATTACTGCATCACCAAAACACGATATGGAAACCGCCATTGTTTTGCTGGAACGCGCAGAAATTAATGCCGACAGATGGTAGTCATCGATTTCGACTCGCAGCCGATTGAGATAGCTCTTTTGGCTGTGAGAGGTCAAGCGTCCGACGGCCTTAGCTGGCCACTACAACTGTCGGCCAGCTAAGGCCGTCGGACGCGTGAGCTCTCACAGCCAAAAGAGCTATCTCGATCGGCTGCGAGTCAAAATTGAAGACTACCATCTGTCGGCATTAATTTCTGCGTGTTCCAGCAAAACAATGGCGGTCTCCGTATCGTGTTTTGGTGATGCAGTAATTAAATTGTTGTATCGGACGTATGTAACGTATTCTTACCGCAATTCTTGTGTTTAGTTGTGTAAGTGATCCAAAAGTAAAACATCATGTCAAAATGGATGTAATTGCCCTTTATCATCTGTTGTGAGATAACAAAATTAGTGACCATATTGTGGAAGGTTACATTTCCAGCAATAGGGTTGTGTGTGCAAGGCCACTAATTTCATTTTGAGTAGAGTATCTGGCCAATGATTTCATTCTCTAGTCAAGTTTGAATTTTGCACAGCTTTCAAAGTTACACTAATAAGTTACATACGGCTATTCTCCTCTCCTTATCCTAATTGTTTGATATTTCCAATGAGATTTCTTTTGTCTACAGCCATGGTATAGTGCTGCATAACAGGTTGCCGTTAGCTACAGAACGACACGTTTTATAACCAACTAAAGTATTAAAAGAAGTATAGCTTTCAGCAATTTGACGCTCACGTGCCATTTACTGAACTATAAAAAGGAGTGACATGGCCCATAATTGTCAATGTGGGTGCTTATAAGAACCAGATTTTTTTTTCTTGGTGGCCTTAGCCTAACTTGTAAGGTTCTGAGATGGGGGATTTACCGTAAATCTTGTATTAAATGCCCAGGCGATGCTACCATCCACCCCCTAAAATGCTGTAGGGTCAAAATCGTGAAGTAGTGGAGTTGACGCCCACCCCTAAAATATGTTGCAAAATTAACGAAATGTTTCATGCTGTGAACAGAGAGATAGTCCGGAAAATAAATGCTACCACTGGTTGACTTATGCTTACTGATCACTTATTCCTCCGTGGGGCAATAGTGGACTCCTCTCTTGTTTTCTTGCACCTTCAAAAGGCTTCTCCAGTCTCCACTCTCCCATCCTCCCCTCATCACAGTAATAAAAAAGATGTAAAAATTGACCTTTCTGATATCATTAAAAAAGGTTAACACCAAATTTTCTGCAAATTTTCTCCAGTTTTTCGTATGAAGCGTTACAGTACTAAACATAAATAAATATCAGTGATATTACCGTAAACGTGCATTAAACACCCATGGGCTTATACAGTAAATTTGGCAAAAAGCAGGGGTGGGCGTTAAAAAAAAATTCAGTTTTGTGACCTTCCTTCTGGATAGGTCACAAAACTGAATTTTTTTTTAATGCCCACCCCTGCTTTTTGCCAAATTTACTGTATAAGCCCATGGGTGTTTAATGCACGTTTACGGTAACATCACTGATATTTATTTATGTTTAGTACTGTAACGCTTCATACGAAAAACTGGAGAAAATACACAAGTTTTTGCACACTGAAAGACGAGCTTGAGCCAAGTCAGAACTTGACTCAACTCTCAGCTTTTTCTACACGGTAGTCTTCAATGAACTACAGTGCTGATGCTCACTGTTGAGGTATGCCTGATGTCATGAATTAGGAAACATTGGTTATCAATTTGAAGCAAATTGTGTTATTTATTTACTTCTGCTTTGAAAGAAAACTGAAGTAGTAAAACTTCGCCAAACCAAAACAGCAAGAGGTTAAGCACATTTATCTGATTTTGACAATAGCTATTAGCAAATTTGCTTTTTCTTCTTGAAATAATAGTTGGATGTCTACTTTGAAACAATGATCGATGTTGCTAATCTTTTAGTTTTTGAATCATCTCCTTGGTCAGAAAGTATGCCTCTTCCCCGTACAACCTAGTGTTTGTGATATGATGGGTTAAAGCCAAAAAAGAACAAATGGGCCAAATTATCGGTATCGATAGGTGTGTCTTCCCAGCCTTAGAAAATTGATTTGGAACATGATGGCAGGTCGACCTAAAAAACTGAATGGGGTCATAGTTGCGTGTCTTAATATGCATAAATGAATAACAGCACAACACATCTTCCGTTGCGCATCGAACTATTAAGTTTTTCGAATAGCAGCAATAAAGGGCAAATATTATACTTTAAAATGAAATGAGTGGTTGATTTAGTAACTCAAGTTACATTGTGCAGGCATTTGTGATATTTTATAAGTAGGCAAAAGGAATAAGTTGTTGCCTTAGGTGTTAGGAAGATGTATGATTATGTTTAGTTGGGTCGTTACTGCTTATGTGTGTCAGAGTTGAAGAATTTGTAGAGGATCTGGAATGAAATGTTAGTGAAGAAGAATTAATTTTATGGCTAACTCATCTGGTCAGAAATACGCTGCATCAGATCGCTCTTGTAGTAAGTGGTTTGGGCTTTATCTGACCAAATAACAGTATTCTTGTATGCCAGGAAGCAAGCACTGCTTATTTCATGAGCATTGCGAAACATTCGAGTTACTTAGAGGCCATTAATGGTGTCGGTATGTGCGATAAGCATCGTAAATTTGGCACATATATTACCACAAAATACTGTAAACCATGTTGGTCTTGTGTGAAAACTGAAAACGTATGTATTTAAAAAGCAATAATGTATTTTTTAGATTAATCAACTGGAATCTCACTGTATAATGATGTACTATCTGTAATTATTATATTTTCATAAGTACATTCCCTTAATGATGATGGGAGACGACAGAAACGATGAGTGTATAGAATATTGTTCCTACATCCTTATTTTCGTAGCAACAAAATAAAGTTAAGTTTGTGAAAAAGATGTCTTGCATTTGTCCTATTAATATGGTACCAGTTCAGTGTACTGGCTAGTTGTGGCTGGCGCAGGGTTGCCTCTACCATTAAAAAAGTGAGGGGGCCAAATGACTGCAGTTGCGTAAATAACGGGGATGGAGGGGGGAGACAGGAGACAGGAACCAAGAGCGCCCCCCCCCCCCAAAAAAAAAATTAAATAACTAAATAAATACAAGCCGAGAGTCATACAAATCATTGGAAAAATCTAAATTCGCTATTTTCTTTTTTGAAGCTTACCTTACGTGTAGCAAGAAAGTAGTCATACGTTTTCTAGCAGGGGCATAAATGGGGGAAGGGGGGTGGGGCGCTAGAATTTTGCCCTCCTTCCGAAAAATATGTACACAGCTACAACTGAATGCTACTATTACATATTACTAAGTCAGTCACATCAGTTGATTCTGCATCACATGACATCAAAGAAGCGTAAGTGCATAAAGGTGGTTTGCTGTACTATAATTCCTAGTTTATGACTTTCACTGATGGCTTTTTCCAATTTATTTTTATAGTAAGTCAGAGTAGCTGGGAGGGACGGATCGGATCGCAAGATTGTGTGTACACCATTAGAAGTGGGAAAGGTAGAGTTAGCCACGATGAAGTATTGCCAGATTTTTTATTCAATATTTATCATATTTTTAATAAAATTAATGAACATGTCAGGTTATATTATAAGACTTATAGAAATAAATACAGCATATTGTTACTAAATTTAAATTATTTTTTAGAAGACTTAACTCGATAACGCAAGTTTCACTTACGAAATTGGCACGTTGAATATTCAGCTTTTTTTCTTTACGTAGTTTCGCACAGCAACATATGTTCGATTCGTGTACCCCGTCACGTTGCAGTCTGTTGTTCCGTATATAGTGTTATTAATGTATTGATAAAAACAGAAATAAAAAAAAAAACAAACCAACGTTAAAATGAAAAGTTAACTAAACAAACCCGATTTCTTAAAACTGAGGGGGCTATTATTGGTCCCAGCAAAAAGTGTTGCCCCCCCCCCCCCCCAGGGTGCCTATGGGCTGGCCATTTTTGCAGCTGAAGTCCAGTCCATTTATCATTTTAAGTTTTAATTTATTTGCATAAAATCAGGTTTGGATGCTGAAACCCTAACTTCAATGCTTAGTTCGTAAAGCATTAGGCAATTGTATTCAAAAATCTAGAAACTGTTGTATGGCAGTGTGTGAAGGTAAGTCCTCGTACCCTTTGAATAGAAAGTTTTGTTCGGGTCTGTTTGCCTATGATTGTGTACACTGTCGGTACTATATGTATTGAATAGACTGATTTGGCATAACTGTAAAGGAGGTTTTATCCAGGTAACCTTCCATAGTCCTTTATATGGCAGTGGGCAAAGTCAGTATTACGTATGGATTTGACCTGCTTTATTGGAGGAATTTTCGGGCAGGTAGGCTTGCCATAGTACATAACGAAAATTGCTTGAGGCATTGACAATTTTCGATATATTCAATGTCTGCGTAAAGATTATTCAGGAAGAACAAATTGATCAAGACACAAAGTCACTTGGGTTTATTAACAATCAATTCTGAGATCTCAAACAGTTAGACAATACTTATAATTACTGACAAGTTAGATTTAGATTCACAGGTATTAAGCCAACAAAGGCTCGATGGCTAACAGCAGTGGTGCAAGTATGAGTACAAATACTAAAATCACGAGTACAATCCTTCCTTAACATTTTGAACAGTATCAATAACCAAAACTAAACCCAGGATGAAAGCTAATCAGCACTCTGCAATTACAACATGTGTCAAGCACAACTGGCTCATACTCAAATCCAAAGGAAACACAACTGGTCAAATACTAGACTGCCCGCGATACTTCATTCAAGCTTAGCATTCACTTATCTAATATCAATTAGCTCTCACCCACAAAGATCTCTAGACAGACCGTTTCTCCCTTGTTTGGGCGAAACCGTATTCTTTTCGCCCTTTGTCATTCACTTATCTGTAATAAAGCTGGCTGGCAAGTGGACCAAGATAATCCCCAGTGACTCCAAGTCTCCTCCAAGACCACACCAAAGGATGGAACAGTAGCAGCAGAACCCCTGGCAAGAAGTCCCCACCAAAGCGTTATTTCCTCTATATATATATATATGAAACCTACACTTGGGTCTTAAGCCTGGCTATTCATACTAATTTATAGACTTTGCTCTGCTGAACATCAATCTACAAGTGGCTCCATCTGTTGGGAGAACTGGTCACTAAAGTAACAGCCCCTGGGAAAATCTAGTCCACCCACTAGCTTACACAACACACTGTAGTAAGAGCTTGTTTGAGAAGAATAAAGTAAGTGCAGCATTACATTCGTACAGAAGTAGTAGTTCTGTAGCTGGGGGGGGGGGGTTCTGGTCTGTAAGCCTTTGGGTGTCCCCGACTACACTCTTTATTTCCTTCATCTACACCACCAGGAGTGTCCGAAAAGTTGGGGTGTTGATCCGGATTTATTGCAATAATGGAAATAATGACGTCACAAAAATGGTACGACATCGCTCCAAGCGCTGCACCTAAATGACCATAGTTTCGTTTCTATTAGACTAAATTGAAGTTTCTATATACCAAATTAAGGGGGATTGATCTGGCTACAAGTTTGGTCCTTAAATAATTCCTTCTAAATTGAACCAGTTTAGGCCTTTTGCTGAAATTACCTTTTTTTTTTTAAAAGAGTTTTACAGGCAATTTTTTGCCCGTATGTCCATAACAGTTGCTATTATAGGCTACTGTTCCAGTGGACTCCGAAATAGTGTGTTAGGTTACATTTCCATCGTTATAATGAAACTTAAAACAAAATACAATCGAACTATCACCAGCCGTTAGTCCTAACATTGAATTTGCTGTTTAAGCATGTAATAAAACTTGTAAAATACATAATGATAGTTTAAGCAAATGACGCATACTATATAAGTTGAACAAAGCAAACAGTCTGCATTAAAGACTGGCCTTGTGAGAATACAAAATACACTAATCTGAGAAAAAAAGAAAAAAGGCAAGTGCACCGACTGGCACTTGAACCCAGGACTTCCTAGGCCGGACTCTTTAACTACTGAGCTATTGGGGAGGATGCAGGCTGCAGACACCAGCTGACCTTGGTATCTGTTCTTTATTCACATATAAATGTTGTTGCCTCCAATACGTGAGAATTATTCCTGTCAATTCTACCTACATCTTACTTCATTTTGGGTCTGGCTGTTCCAAAGCTACGACACAAACTGTTGTGTGCCCTGCATTTACAGTTTTTCATGGTATATTTAGTGCATGTTCAGTTTGGTAGTAAGTTTGGTGTTGAACTCCGCTTGTTGTTGGAGCTTAGAAAAAAGCATGTGCCTACTCCATTAACTGTATCAGAATAACGGCCTATATTTATTTAAAACTCACACGGTGTCGCCACCGTCTACATATAGTGATGGTGCACCATGCAGCTATAATCACGTTATCTGGATCACCCTCCCTTTTAGCAAATGCACCACTCTGTCTTCATGTACAATTGGTGATGCTAGATACAAACTAAAACTTTTGATTAATTATGTTTAACCTACATTTTTAGTCTAATTGCTTAGCCAGTAAACTATTATCTCAAGAAACACAAATGCTTATACACTGCATTTAAAACCTTGACACACATTTTGTATTTATTTGTTGCCACTTCATTTCATCACAAAGTCTATAAAATGTAGGCGCGTGTGTAGTGCGCCTCAAACGTCATTGTACGTGGCAACCTGGGATCTGTGTCCCGTGTCCTGGAGTCTCAATCTGCAGCTCGTCAGCTTGCACATTTTCTTGAGATGTAGCCTGATCACTTCCTCTTTGTACGCCAACATTAAACAAATCATCATCGCGGTCATCCTCTCCCTTCTGAACTGGTTGTGGTTTACGTCCAGACCAATTGACCTTTTTGACCTGCGAAATGTTTCGAGAAATTGAGAAATTGGGTGACTGTTTGTTTTCCTATCGCTGTTTGATTAGTACCAAGTCTTTGCGGGAGAGTTTCACTTCGGCAGCACCCCGATTTGCGTCGGCAAATGCTTTGCTCTTTGCTTTCTCCAACATGTCACGCCGTGCGACTGCAGAATCTTCGCTGTTGCTTTCCATTTTAAGCGTAGGTAGCTTTGTTTTCAGGTCTCGCCCCATTAACAATTGTGCGGGAGTCTGTCCTGTAGTGGCGTGTTTGGCCTGTAGCCAAGCAAGGCTTCATCAAGGGCTTCTTGTGCAGGCCTACCCTCAATCTGAGCTGCCTTTAACACCTTGAGGTACACTTGGTTGAGACGTTCAATGAGTCCATTGGCCTGTGCAAATACGGGGTCGTTCTTTCGTGTTTGATGCCATTTTCGGCTAGAAACTGTTTGAAGCTGCGCGATGTAAATTGCGGGCCATTGTCCGTCTTTAAGGATTGCGGAAGGCCATGTATAGCAAACACAGCTTTCTTCCATTTTATGACGTCATCTGTTCGTGTCGAGTTGACCAACTTGGCTTCTGGCCACCTCGAGTAGTAGTCTGTTGAGGAGAGAATACTTTGTCCGCTGGGAAGTGGTCCACAAATGTCAACCGCCAGTTCCTTCCACAGACCTGATCGTAATGGCGTCGAGTGTATCGGCCTTACCGAGCTGTTGGCAAGTCATGCATTCTTTTACTAGTTTCCGCTTCCGTGTTGATGTTGTGCCACCACACTTTGTGGCGTAGTCTTTGTTTGACTTTCACAATACCAGCATGGTCTCCATGTGAGAGCTGCAGGATGTCTTTACTCAAGACAGCTGGTATCACAATTCTACTGTTACGCATGACAAGACGATTAACAAGTGACAGCTCATCTTTACAGTCTTGTATTGCTTTGTTGCATTTGGTTCATGGAATTTCGTTACGAAGTGCCTTGCTTATTGTGCAGAATTCCTCGTCAGTTTGTGTGGCTTCACGCACGAGTTGTGGGGTCACTGCTTTCGGCATTGCTTGCAAAGCAGTGAAACATGCGTACTCCTCCGCAACTTGACTGTGACTTCTCGCCATGTTGCAGCAGGTGCTACTCGTCGAGACAGAAAATCCGCTATGTTTGTAAGGAAATAATTAATATTAAATTAATATTATTAAATAAATATTATTAAATTAAATTAAATTAATTAATAATAATTAATATTAATAATTAATATTAATAATTAATTTAATTAATTTAATTTAATTAAATATTATTAATTAAATTAATATTAAAGTTGAAAAATCACTTTCAATCGACGCCTATTTTCACAATCACAGGAAAAACAACAAATTTCAGCAAATTTTCGATAGTCAGCAGTCCTGGAGGTGGAATGGCTCAGGCGACTATCATCTTCAGGCTCCACAACAACACAGATCACTACTTCGTAACGACCGTTGTTGTTTTTCCTGTGATTGTGAAAATAAGCGTCGATTTAAGGTGATTTTTCAACTTTAAAATGAATTTTCAAAGTAGACCATGTGACATTTTCAAACTTAATTAATATTCATAACAGAAACAATACAATTAATTAATTGGATACATATTTGCATAATATCATACATTTATTAAATGCATGAGCCGGATATTTATTCGGATAGATCAAATTGACTCCAGATAGTAAATATAATGGGAGTCCTCTTCAAAGACGACCGAGAGGCGGCAAGATCATTTGAACCTGAACAAGCACCTACTGTTAGAGTTTAAAGGATGGCATTACCAGTTGACAATATTTACGATGACTTTCCAGAAGTAGACTTAATTACGATACGACGTCGCTCGTGATCGATCACTTCGAAGAATAACAATAAATCACTCCCACACGGGACAGTTAATTATAGCAGCAGCTAACTTCAAAGCGCCGAAATGCGTGGAACAATTAATGAACCCGAATGCAGCAATGGAATGCTTGACATGCGTAGAGGTCCCATTTGGCGATAAGGACCCAAGCTGTCAGAATGTTACTATATTTAGCATTTCGATAATAAATCTATACTACAATGGGTCGATCATAGCCGATAACGCTACAGTATTTAAACCGAACCTCGGAATGCATGATATCAGTCGATCATCAGCCTCTCAACAGTTGTTTAACTAGTTCACGCCAGTCAAATTCCGGAGGTCCCGATACGAAGGCACGCCAGGCCAGACGCGTGCCGCATCTTGGACGGGGCTTCACCGCCGAGCTAGGCCGAGCGCCGATAACTCCACTCAAGCTTCTATTATAGAGCTAAGTATTCCGATTCAATAGCAATAGCTATGATTGTTGATATTAACTAGTAACAATACGTACGCTACTAAATTAACCTGAGATTCCTTAACTTATTTAGAGAATATAATAATGATTAGGTTTCCGCTCGACTTAATCCGTAATGCCATTCGTTCGACTCCTTGCCGAATAATTGTATTCATAACAATCTGTCACTGATTTAATTGGTGATATTGTGGGGTCAATATTGTGTACGCCGGAGTGTCGATTAAAGGCCCAGTATTAGAGGAATGATTGCTTATTATTTAGCCTACCAACTTATTGCATAATTAGTGTTTTATACAATTGATTGCCCTTAGCTATCCTGATAATAATGTTTGTTCTGGTCAATTGGTCACTGGAATAGAACATTACAATGGTATCATAAGTGTGATTCTATCTCCCTTAAATCCCCGGAAAAGACATTCGAAAAAATAATCCTAATAATTTAACAGCATTCAGTTGTATTTTATAGAAAAAAATGTCATTTTCGCATTTTGTAGTCTTTAAAAAGTTGAAATTTTAGCGTTTAAATTCGGTTCAGAATTTGCAATAGTCAACAGCAACAGCTGGTTTGTTTATAAACAGTATTCTAACACCTAAAAGTACGGGAAAATTTAGTAGCCTATTTATGAAAAGTAGCGCTTGTTAAACTTTGTTGAACATAACACTCGCTGAACATTTTAGCGATTGTTTTATAAAATTGTTGGTTGACATGTTCAATGCTGTGAAATATATTCAAGTGTATTATCTTGTGTGCATTTAAAGGTTATTTGCTTTAAATTTTCCACAATAAGAAGAAATTTTAGTCAAATGGTTAAACTTATAGGCCTAAATTGAGTTCACTGCTTTATTAGTCACTACAGTGCTAATTTTTTTGTGAAATTGGTTGCAGTTACGCTTAAAATACCCACCGTCAAATTATTGCCGACTTCAGGTGCTAATATTTGGGAAAATTTCAGTATTTTCTATTTTAAAGGGAAAAATCATCATTTTGTGCAAAATTGTACAAATTTTCAAAGTGCTTAGAACTTGTGTTACAATTAAGTTTAAATCTACTTTAAGCTGTAAATATTTGCTTAAAATCTAGTTAAATAATGCCTAGAACTAGAAGTAATCGTGCTAGAGGCACAGTTCAAGTCTCTTCGAGAGGCAGACAAATTAGAAAACCCGCAAATCGCCAAGATTTTGTGGAATTCACGGATGCTTCAGTTAGCACAACTAATTTAGATAATACTAATACCACTCAAAACGAGTCGGATACATAATCAGAGCATTCTGATACTATAGACGAGATCGATGACGCATTAAATTTACCTCCTCCCAAACGAGTTCAGTCTCGTTCAGTTAATCGCTCTACTCAAAAAAGGGGTAATGCTACAGATCGAATCCGATCTCGGTCTCCACATGACAACCGTGCATCACGTACGACTCGTGTACCCATAAATTCCCGAGTACCACTTAGTACTCAGGTGTCACTAAACAATCATGTACCACCCAATAATCAGGTGTATACAAATCAAAATATGTCATTAAGCCATAGCTTGCCACTAAATCAAAATACGCCACTAACCCAAACCGTGACGTTAAATTTAGTAACGCCACAGAATAATCATGTACCACTAAACTTGTCACCAACTATGCCTACTTTGCAAATGTAAACGAGCACTCAAACACTGCTTAACATTCAAGTGCCAATAAATTCGCGAATACCGAATCAATCTCATGTTCCCATTACTCCAAATGTAATTAAATCTCAAATTCCACACGGAAATCAAACACCGCTAAACGTAACCCCAAATCATAGGAGCGGACAACAGGTCAATATGATTGAGGAAACTCACCTACAAAGAATTTTAGACCATACTTTAGCAGTATGGTTACAGTCATCCAATGATAATCTTAAAGCAGTAAATGAAAATTATTTAGAAATGTTGAAAACTATAACAGAATCGAATCAAAACAGGGATTCACAAAATAAGTCTAGACTTTCGGAAGAATTACGTTCAGCCAAGAAAGCTATATCACCTTTTGCAGGGGATGACTTGTTAGACATTTTCGCTTTCGCGTTAATGGTCGAAAATTTGCACACGTTAGATCCTTCACTACAAGATTCAGAATTAGTTTCGGTTGCGTGTAGTAAATGTACAGGCCCAGTTGCAATTTATTTAGCCATGAATCCGCATATAGCCGAAATTGGGACAGCTTTAAAGAAATTTTAATCGATAGATTTGGTTGCGGGGGTGAAATCGTCACCCCACATTTGTTTCACACGGCGCGACTTAAACAGGGAGAATCTATCGAACTTTTCGCTGCCAGGTTAGAGAAAATGGCTTCACAACTTCGGAGAGTTAAACCTTCAGACTCTGACGCACAGCGAGCTTTTAAACAATTAGCAAAAGATGACGGAATGCATTCAGTGTTTCTTCACGCTATGCCACTGGAAATAAAAGGTCAATGACATCACAGATGCATACCACATTTAGGGATACGTATAACTCAACTATCTATAAACGTTCAATTGTAGCTGGATTCCAAGGTAATGAAGATGATCGTAATTCTGATATATCGGGTACAAAACAAATTTCAAACACCGAAGTTAACAACCTAGCATTTGGAAAAAGAATTCATTAGAGAAAGGTATTACTAAGCTCAGCAACGCTAGCGCTAAAAATGTTGAAGCTAAAGTTAGTACCGTAGAAGTTAAAACGTGCTACCGTTGTTTAGCCCCAGGCCATGTAAAACGAGAATGGACGATAACCTACAAGTCCGACAACGTTGGTCCAAGGTTAAACAGGAAAACCGATTTCCAACAAATAAACCTAACAACAAAAATGGTTGTGGAGGAAACCGATATAGGGGAAATAACCGTGGTAAACGGGGAAATTATTTTTCTGGTTTCGACAATAGTGGTTCTATTCAGTTCAATAAGAAAAATAACCCTTACTAATTTCAGGCTAACCCTAGCAATAGCGGTAACAATGGTTACAATAACGGACAACAAAATCAAAATTCTGGTAATAATAATTATGGTAGAAATCAAAACCAAACCCAAAATCAAAATCAGCAAAGGCAAAATAACAACCAAATCCGTGTTCCACAACACGGTACAGATGTAAACGAGAGTAATGACTCATGTCAAAATAGTAGCAATCCAAAAACGAGATGATAGTCTGAATGTTAACAGGGATTCAGAACTAAACTCAAATCGGTCAGAACAGAGCAATAATGACGATCAAAATCCACACGTCAGCTCAGTTCAAGCCCAAACTCCTGTTACCCAAACTAACGAAGTAAATAGTACCCATTCTTTAAAAGTAAAATGTGTTCCATTATTTTCAGAAGAAGATGCAAATAAATTAATTCTAAATTTGTACTCAAACGTCGAATGGCACCAGCAAAAACTTGCTTTGCCAGGTCGCACGTTAGCTTTACCACGCTTAGCGTCATATTTTGGCAAAATTCCATCAAAATATGTTGCGAGGTCTATAGACAGTAATAAAAATCTGGTAAATGAGTTTACAGATGCTTTAAACGCAGTTAACGATAAATACTGTTAACTGCGTTTAAAGCATCTGCAAACTCATTTACCAGATTTTATCAACTTTTAAACGATAAATACTGTTTAACTTGTGACTCAGTATTAGTAACTCTATTCGAGGATGGTTTAGATTCCACAAATTTTCATTCAGAATTAAACCCAGTCGATACTAACAAGCCGATCGTTCTTGCTTTATTAGGTAACGAACGCACAGTTCAGTTTAAACAAACGGATGATTCATTCTATAAGGACGGAGTTAAAATGCCTTCGGGCACTTCTGTTGGTATTTCACCAATAACGCAGAAATATTGGAAAATTAGAATTCCAACGGTTGTAGGAACGTTCAAACCTACAATTTGCTTAACGTTTTGGGACAGCAAAAATGTTGCCGACCGAAATGCGTCACCAGCGAAACACTTATCGTTGGAAGAGCGATAAAACTTGCTTACGAGCATTTCTGCTCAACTGGGCAACAGATGGTACCAGCAGCAAGTTAATACTAGCCGTGAGTCAGAGCAACACGGCGAAGCATCGCTTGACTCGGAGCAAACAGCGCTAACGCTGAAAACGTTCAAGTGAACACAGTTTTAAATAAAACTAAAAGTTAAATATTCACGTCCACACTTGATGTTCGACATTGGTATTAGGCCAGAAATCTGTTTATTAGATACAGGTTGTTCACTTTTGTTAATTACGGACACAGCAGCGCAACGAATGCTCAAGAATTTTAGTGTTAAATGACATTTAATTCCAATGACCACACCAGTCAATTTGGTTGGGGTCTGAAATCGTAAAATCAAAACCGATACGAAAATAGTGACAACTTAAGAAAAATGTGAATTTTCTAGAAATCAAGAATTCGTTATCGTTCCGGATGGTTCATTTGGTAACATTTCAGTACTATTGGGATACATTTCAGTACTATTGATGAAATGCAAAGAGTAGGAATAATCCAAGAAGTAAGATCCGGATGGTTATCTCCTTGTCTAATGATAAAGAGAAGGCCAACTGGTTATCACATAGTTGTAGATTTACGCGGCTTGAATTCTGTCGTGGAAAGTGTAAGCGTTCCAATACTCACTGTGACAGAAAGCATAGCTCACCTTAGCAAAGCTAAGTATTTCTCACGTTTAGACTTCAAGTTCGGATTTTACCAACTTAAATTAGCAGAATCAGCTAAACCTAAGACATGCTTCTCTCCTCACTCTAAAACCTATTTTTTTAACTGACTCCCAATGGGCCTTAAAAAACAGCGCCTGCGCACTTTCAATTTTGTGCACAACAAATATTTGCAGATGTACTAGAAGCCTATTGTACCGTCTATCTTGACAATTGTCTCCCGAGTAGTCCAGATATTAAAACTCACATCAGTCATGTGAATCGAGTACTAGAACTAGTCGCTCGTTCTGGACTGAAACTCAGCGTTGAAAAGTGCGAATTTGCACGCAAAAAGGTCGAATTCCTAGGCTTTGTGTTAGACGAAAACGGGATACAACCTGACAGCGATAAAACAAAGGCTATGCAACAGTACCCTACGCCTAAAACGCCTAAGCAAGTCCGTTCATTTTTAGGTATGGTAAATTTCTACAGGCGACATATTTCGTCATTCGCCGAAATTTCACAGATTTTGTCCAAACTAACAAGGAAAAACTGCAAATTTCTATGGGGCGAATTTCTATGATTAACACTGCAACGCTTAAGCACCCCGATTTCTCTAAACCCTTTTTTCTTGAAACTGACGCTAGCAACGTAGCGATCGGAGGCTGTTTAAGTCAGTATCACGGAGGTATAAACTATCCGTTAGCCTACACTTCCCGAACCCTCAATGAGGCGGAGAGGAAGGAAACAACTACAACAAGGGAAATTCTAGCGATTATACATTGTATTGATTCATTTCGTTGTTATTTACTTGGTAAGATGTTTTTCATGACCACGGTTCGTTTAGCAGTTTGCTATCTTTATTGTGCCTCATCCCTCCCCCAAAATTAGAAAGAATCTTACTTCAACTCAGGGAATACGAATTCATCTTACGTCATAAGTCGGGCCGACTTCTAGCGGTTTCTGACGCACTATATAGTATAGAGATACCAGTCGTTGTGTTAGGCAGTCAGTTTCCTGACTGGACGCGACAACACCTAGCGGCGGAACAACGAAATGATCCATTCTTAGACCAAATAATAAAACGACTTAAAGATCAGTCATCGACGTTTCTAACAAACGTATTATTTTTTATAAAGACTATGACGGAATTCTATACAGAATCCGGCTAGCAGACCCAAATAGAGGCCGTATATGAACAGTCTAGCACAGATGTGTATATTAAAAGCTGTATGGAACTATTGTATCCGAGATTACCATTCCACTCCTGGCACCAGACATCGCTGACCCAGTAAAACTACAGAATTAATAGAGCTATATTGCTATTGGCCTAAAATGATGGACGATATCACTCATTATGTTAAAACTTGTCAGGTATGTCAAGCTTACGTTAGACCTAACAAGCCACTCAAGGCTAAGCTAAGAACTTATCAACCCCTACAGAGACCAGGTCATTCACGGCGCTTGGATCTCATTGGACCTTTGAATAAAAGCGTTCATGGGAACGTCTACATAATGACGTTAACTGACGACTTCAGTTGTTACGTAATTGCAGTCGGAAAGAAAGCAGAAACAATAGCTAAAAAGTTGTTTTCTCACCTCATAGCTAGATACGGAGCACCCGTGCAACTGCGCGGAGATAACGGAAGCGAAATAAACAACGCTATTGTGGCAAGATTGTCAAATTTGTTCAATATTAAACAGATAAACTTCACTCCTAACACGTCGTGGATAGGAAGAACCGTAGAAGCAGCAAATAACAGAATTGAGACAGAACTGCGCAAGATTTCAGCAAGTTGTCCAGAAAATTGGTGTGAATATTTCGAATTAGTGACTATAGCGCTAAATGCGTGTCCTAATTCAACCACGCTAATTAGTTCACATTATTTACATCATGGTTCTGAATTTAGATTGCCGAGTGCATTAGTTTTCGAACCACCACGAATCTGCTATGATAGTCATGACACTATAGTACGTCTAGAGAGTAGACTACAAGCAGCATTCGAAGTCGCTCGAGCGCACACATGGAAAGCAGTTAAGAGACAACAAAACTTTTATGATCGATCGCGCAGCACGTCCTTATCGCAATATAGTCGACAATTACGTATTGTTACGCGACTTCTTACCAATAAAACAAATTTCGCCAAAATTACTTCATGCTTGACAGGGCCATTCAGGATTATGGAATTCGTTAACGATGTTATCGTTTGTATTGTACATTTTTTGGACCCATTAAAAGTCGTTCGCGCGCACGTGAACAATTTAAGACCATGGTTCCTAAGAACGAATAACCAACCTGTTCCTTTTAACGGACCTACCGACTTGGAGCAGCTTAACGGAACATTGACGGAAGCTGAAATAAAATTACAACAATACATAGCAAAACTTTTGGAAGATCCGACGGACCATTTATTGGATATTCAATCGCCAACGTTTACGCCTTCCGAGCCTGACGATGCAGCTAGCGGTTCACACATAAGCTCAACTAAGAAATGCAAACGTGTCGAGCCAAAATCTGCCGCTTATTTGCAAAATAAATACCGTAAAATAGATTACGAACTTAATAAGCAAAGAATGCTTGGTTCTACGCATGGTTATAATACCCGTAGCAGTAAGGCCACCCCAGAAATTAGGCTGCATCGGCAGTTGGAAGAGGCAAACGTTGACGATGAGTAAGTCTTTGTGTATCCAACGAAGAACAAAGAAAACATGGCATTACCATGAAGGAGCGTTCACGCGATCTGCATGCTGGGGCCCTAGTGAGTAAAATCGGAAGTACCTTTCCAAAACCAACGCATGATTGCTAGACCAGTCACCTACGTAGTTTCGATTCTCACAGTGCATAACACTAAGCATGTTTACATCGCATAAATACACGAAAATAGCTTAAGTTATTATGTTTCAGGATGTATTATAAAATAACTTTTGAGACGGAAACTCGTAGCTTGTTTTAGTAAATACTATTATTTGAAAATAAGAAAAACATGAAATATATACAAAACGAAAAAAAAATACGGGAAATGCGTAAACACATATCAACATGACATACGAAAACATAAATTAATAAATATTTACAGCATGGTGTAAGTAAAGTAATTTACAATCATAAAAAAAATGGAAAATCATAAAATAAGGAAAATATCCACATTAACCATGTCGTAACAGCATCTTACAGTAGAAAATTATAACTACTGAATGGATAAAATTTAAGAAAATTAGAAGAAATTAACATTATTGAATGAAGAAAATTTAAGAAAATTAAGTGTAGTAATTTAACCGTAGAAGTGAATTTGGAAAATCGAAACCGAAATAAATTGGACTAGGATTTAAGTCTTTACGGTAAATACGGTTACAGACAAAAAAAAAATGATGTTGCAGAACGTGGAAAATTTAAAATAAATACAAACATTGACAAACAGTTCCAGGGTTCTGGTAAATAACTGAAATAATATGGCAACATAAACGAAAATTGTTAATTAAGAAATGAAATAATGAAACATTGAACATTAAGTATACAAAATTCCTGAAATAAACGATCAAAATTAGTCCATATAAAAACAGTGCACGATCACAGATTTAAGAAGTATAAATATAATACTTGGTCATGATAAAATAACGAAAAGAAAAACTGAAAGAAAATTTAAGAACAGGGAAATTTAATTTTGACTAAAATTTAAGATTTCAGATAGAAAGTTACAAAATTAATAAAATAAAATTTAATTTGGAAGAACTTTCAGAAATCAGTGATCATGAAAACATGACATTTCACGTCACCACTTAAAATGAAAAATAAATAAAATATATACAGTATGTACACCCTGACATAGTGTTCAGGGCAAGCGAAGTCAAACTCGACCACACCGCTTATTTTGTAGCGGGCAGTCGAGAACGGCAACGGCGTTAATCGTCGCCTCTGTCGCTATCCAGGTCATCTTAAATAAAGAAAATTGAACGACAAAAGATTAATTTTCTATTCATGAAAATTGTAAATACATATAAACCTGGCATGTAATTTGGTTCATTGTAAGTATTACTTTTGCATATAGCGATGTATGGTTACCTAAATTTCTCTCACTTTCATAAGAACAATATGGAGGGAAATCACTATAAATTGTATACGGAATTATGATGTTCAAGCGTATAAATAACAGCTGGAACATATTCCTTCCCGAAATAATTGTTGTAAATGCATGACATTTTGCGAGTAATCCACCCCGCCCCCCCCCCCGGAAGTACAGAAAATTAATATTTTTCGTAAATTAAAAGTAAAACTAGAAAACTATTCTATTGCATTAATCTATAGTTTAAAGCCACTATTTAGAGTTCGAACGCGCAGCGGAAATAAGTTTTCCTACGCGCTGAGAGCCTAACTACTTAGCGCTTAGTTCGCGCTACTGCGCTCGTTGCGGTTAACAATATAAAACAAGAAATTTGACGAAAATATATTTCCAAATTTAACCAAGTGTTTACCGGATCTTTAAGAGTAATGTGTTACATTGAATAAACTTCTTTAGTACTATATCAACTTGTACGGTAACAGAATTGTACCGAAATTGATACAAACCCCCCACCCCCCTCTAAATTTTCAGAACTTAAATTATGCTCATATTTTATTTAAATCAAATAACATGTTATTCTTAAAACTGAAACGTTGCCACATAAATAAGTAATAGGCTATATAAGGAGTCCAAGTTCATTAACTTAGTTCGGACTACCTGGCCTAGTTAAAATTTGACGCAAATAAATAATATATTAGTTCATGGCACGGATTCCCTTTCACCAATAAAGAAAAAAAATAAGCACTTCAGGACATTCATTTCTTAAATTTAAGAAAGAAACATGTCAAGGTCCCGAATAGATGATACCTTAAAGTTATTTTGAAAACACACAATTTTCAAACATTGTGATAAAGCGGAAGTTGGACGAACTTTATATGTATAACAATGCTATACTATTTTAATTTTATATCCAAAAGGATATGAATTATAAAATTCAAATGAAAAATATTATAATAATCAATAGTGCATTTCACATCCATAAGGATATGGATCATGAAACGCGAAATTGAAATTGCATTTATTTTAAGACCAGTTTGTACAAATTCCTTCCTTAATGCTTAAAATGATTAGCATTACGTTGTTTATAAATTCTACAACAATAATTCATATAAATTGATTTTAACCCATTTCATGTAAATATAACTTACCAAAAGGCCTATACCAGTAAAACCAAAGATAAGCATTTAATTTTAAAGTAAAATTTGTTTCACTTTTGAGAACCATTGATTTAAAACTAAAGAAAATGCTTTTGAAAAAAAAAAAGTAGTCAAAAACGACATATGTCCTAGCTTAAGCAGCAATAATGTATGTTCAAATGTATATCTCGAATTGGATTTTTTTGTACTCATTTACAGTCAATAAGTAAGCTTAAATCACATAATATTGTGATACGAAATTTAAATGAGCTCTTGGAAGTAGTTCAAAAGGAAATGTTTTGCATAATCAAATTTAGTATTATCATTCACACTTCCAGCAAATTAAAAGTAAAATTTTGATAACCAATGCGTGAATGAATTTTAAAATAAAGTTTAAATATGAATATTATAAGCTATTATTTGGAAATAAAATAATAAATAAGAAATTTCTTACCATATTGTCCATTGTGACATACAGGGCAGTCCTTCCTGCCGGGGCGCCGTCACTGCTGGACGCCGTTGCCGGATGCTCCCGCATCGACAGCATCTGGGGCGTCCGGGTCTTGGACGTGGGCAATGCGGATGAGGTCCGGAAGCGGTGGCAACTCCTCCAGCAGGCAGTGGGGCAGATCATTGTTCGGCAGGAAAGCCTCCTGCTGACGGGCGATCTCTTCATACTGCGCCAGGGCTCTATGCAAATTTTGTTGCATGAAAAGTACGTTCTCGGCGTTGACCGCCCGCCAGAAATAGGCAGCAAACCCTTCGGGTCCTTGAGGAAACGGTGGGAAAGTTACATAACGGCAATGTAGGCAGTGTCTTGCCGTTATGGGGCTGCAGGTTAAAAAATGGGAACTTAATCGGAGTTGCTGGACCCGCGAAGATTGTTCTGGCGGTGCACCATCCACCAGAACATTCTGTCCAGGGTTTTCCAATATTACCTCCATGAAGAAGAAGCGTGAGACATAATCGAGGGGGTTCTCGTCAGGCAACATCGGCGAATACGGTGTCTCCTCTACGGACCGGAGAGGACATTTCCGAAATAGAGCGGGCGTCCTCTCGCAATATTGGTAGTGATCTAGGCAAACACCAAATAGTAGCAGGTTCAATGACAATAGTCGCAAGAAGTCTTAGCGCGGCATATTCTCCACCGTGCTCCTCTCCTCCTTGGGAGTCGCCTTCCTCTTCTTTTGCGGGGGATCCATAGGAATAAAATGGGGAGTGAAAAGCGAAAGTGAACTATCAGGTCGAAATACACAACTTCGTGTGCGGGAAAAATTGCTGAATTTTCCCAAGTCCGAAAATGTGACCCAAAAACGGACATTGGCAAAACCAATGGGTGCAAAGTTCAGACTTGACGTCACGAAAAGGGGGCTGTCTCTTTTCCTAGGGACCTAGCTCACCCACTCTGCTCTTGCAGTGACCATCAGCTATTGTTTACATGGCATCGACCAAGCTTCATTTTGAGGTCAGATCAAGCCAGCATGGCCCAGAGCCGTGCTCCAAACCCTTTCAACCCACTGACCACTTTCGTTTATTACCCACCCCCTTCCCTCAGCAGAGAGAGTGACCATGCTCAATTGCACTCATCAGCAAGTGAAAGGGATGGTCAAAGTAGGTCAAGATGGCTCACCCTTGACCAAAGCGACACCCTGCCACCCACCTAGGAGCTAAAAGTAGCAAACTCGCTCTATATTGGGAAATTCAGAACTATTCTTTTAAAACAAGAAAAGAAATAATCCTGAAACAATATTTTATGAAATAAAATTATTTTATTCATGTATAATGTCACTAACAAATACAAAATTGTGTAAATAATTGTGATATGTTTCAGATAACCTGGAAATATATGTAGATGTAACATAACTGATGTAGTCCAAAATTCAGTATTTTCAGAAATGTATACAACACGTTATGGTTTTCTGCTACCTATGCTCCCAACTACCAAATCCATAGAGTAAAGTGTCAGGATGGCAAATAGACGAGAAAATAGGCTGAATCTTAGAACAGGGATCATTCCATCATGATCCTGGACAAATGAATTAAAAGATAAGTGATTCCAAGCCTTGTGGTGAAAATAAAAGTGTAAATCATACACCCCACCCCTCTTTGCCATGATACACATAAAATTAATTGCCGTAAATACGCAAAATTTAAATATAGATTTATCATTTATCATTTATTTTAATGTGAAAACATTGCTGTTACTCATAGTAGGGCACATTAACTTGGAAAACATTACTGGTACTTATAGTGAAGTACGTTAACTTGGAAAATATTGCTGTTACTCATTGTAAAGCTTGCTAACTTGCAAAAAATTGCCATTACCCATGGTAAGGCACACTTAACGTTAAATATATAAAATAATTCACTATGTCAAGAGCGAATTTACTATGTAAATTCAACTTGTTAAAGGGTGAAGTACGCTTAAGACCTGGAACGCCAGAAGTAAATTCAATTTATTGGTTACACTAAGTTTAAAAGTACCTCACACGTAAGTTCCTAAGGAACAGATTACACACGTTTACTCAGGTTGTAGTGAAAAACCTTGAAAGATCTACCGCATGCGGGAAATAACTTTTTCCTGGTTGACAACAACCCCATGTGATACTTAGCGTTGTAAGTGCAGACTTATAGCCTAGCGAATCGATAATGGAGTCTGGCCAACTCGTATTATCACGATTTGCCCAGGGTAACTTGTACTGTAGTTACAATGTCACTCGGTGACGTGGAAGTCGAACGATCAAAATTTCTTAATTTAAAAAAAAATGTAGTTAAAGTGACTTCCGGTGCTAGCCACCACACAAGCGGTGCAACATCGCTCTGAACAAGATATTCAAAATTAACGAAGGCAGACGTCGGAATGGCTCTTCATATTCTAAGTTAAACAGAGCAGTCGCAACACTTAGATACTGCAAAATAATGTCTATGACAGCAGGTTTGTTAGAAACTTGCTTACCAGGTTTGATTAGCAGCAAATGGAAAAAAATAAATGTTATATAATTGCTGCATTTCGATTTAAATTTAATGTTGAGGTTTCTGGAATTTTAGAATTCCAGCATCTGACTTTACCTACGTATTGGTTGCTTACGTTCAGGAGGACCAATGAGGTAGCATAGGTCGTAAACTGTTATTTGCCAAGCAAAAAGATCGTTGAAGGTGATAGCCTCACAGACAAATCACTATATAACATTCACTCTAGTAACGGATACGAGTCACAAGAGCAGCGCACAACATTAAGCTCAAGGATTGTGACAAATCACATCCTGTAGTATAACATTTATTGTGAGGAAACGCAATAATTTCTAAAAGTCATGTTTGTTGGCGGAACCAGGTTCGACCTGAACATGATAGTCAAAATGGGTTAACACACATATACAATAACAAGGTTCTTAAATAGCCATGATCAACGGCTTTCTGTATTGGTCAGTTTAAACTGTCACGTGGTAGTCAAAAAGGAAAAACAGACAAACACGAATACAATTGTTTCTTAAAAGCTACGATCGACGGCTTCCCGCACGGGTTAGTCTGAACTGTCTCGTAGTAGTCAAGTGGGTGAAACAAATACAAGTAAACATAAATATATTTTACACACCACATCACGTAGAAATTGAAAATAATATTGAGATTAAGTACGCAATGGGCACACAGTCTGATGTTTTTTTATTGGGAATAGCAGTACATAGCGAATGCAACTTAACGAGGTAATAATGCAGGAATCCTGTCCCCTCCTTACTATAATGCTTATTTGTTACCATGTAGCATGAATGTTTAGCATCTATATTTAACATGCATGATAGATCTGATTTTGATAACTTGGTCGCTAGTTTGAATCCCAGCACGGGACCAAACAAGTGATAGTGTATACAGAAACATACAAGTTTCTGGGCGACTCATGAATGTAGCATGCATATGATAATTTATTCTATGAAGACTGTGTATTCCAATGAAATCTTGTTGCCATTGGTACTACCAAAAAGTTATTAATTTGACAATGTCAAAAGATACGTTTGAATCAAACTATGGATATTCCATCTGATTAATAATCACAGTTTGGCTATATATAAAGATCAAATTACAGTTACATTTGGATATAAAGTGACTTTTCTTCAAAATGTGAAGAGACAAGAAACAAGATTTCAAAGGGAAAATGTTGAAAGTTGAAAAACATAGCCAGTAACGCTTGTGTCTTTCATTTCTCCAGCCGGACCAAAACAAGTCAAACGGCTGGCGGCATAATTACCGAGGGTAAAGAAACTACTCAGCCTTGAACGACCTTGGCCAGACCATGGCCAACTCGAGGTCGAAAGTAGAGTACAATACGATATGGGAAAGTGCCACGCCTCCCCTCCCTTGAAAGCGAGAGGGAAAGAGTCTGTGGCCAACACAGAAAGTGAAATATAATTTATTTCAGATCAACAGCATCAGAAAGTGAATTAATTAAAACTTTGAGTTCAGTTCAAGGAGAATGCGCTCTCGTGTCTTGCATGTAAATTAAGCCACACAGTATTTTTATTCCAATTCCACCCAGAATAGTATTGCTCAATTATTGAGGCAATTTGATCTTGCTGTACATAATTATTGCCCTGATTTCTGTGAAGGTTGTTTTTTTACCTCAAAGAAGGTGCGTTTTCCCTAGTCACATGACAATTAAATTTGGTCCAGTCAGTAAATACGAAATTCTTGCTTAATTATGTAAAGCAGTTTCTGTTATAAATGAGCTGGGTTTGGCAGCTAAAATAAGGAACCTCAAAAAAGGTACCATGATTTTAGAATCAACAGGGATTATGTAAGGAAATAATTAATGGCTTAATTAATATTCATAACAAAAACAATACAATTAATTAATTGGATACATATTTGCATAATATCATACATTTATTAAATGCATGAGCCGGATATTTATTCGGATAGATCAAATTGACTCCATATAGTAAATGTAGTTGGGAGTCCTCTTCAAAGACGGCAAGAGAGGCGGCAAGATGATTTGAAACCTGAACAAGTGTAGGTACACCTATTGTTAGGAGTTTAAAGGATGGCATTACTAGTTGACAATATTTACGACAGTTTCGTAGAACCTAAATGACGTTCTAGAAGTAGATTTAATTACGATAAGATCGTCGCTCGTGATCGATCACTTCGAAGAATAACAATAAACCACTCCCACACGGGTCAGTTAATTATAGCGGCAGCTAACTTCAAAGCGCCGAAATACGGGGAACAATTAATGAACCCGAAGCAACAATGGAATGATTGACATGCGTAGAGGTCCCATTTGGCGATAAGGGCCCAAGCTGTCAGAATGTTACTATATTTAGCATTTCGATAATAAATCTATGCTACAATGGATTGATTATAGCCGATAACGCTACAGTATTTAAACCAAACCTCGGAATGCATGATATCAGTCGATCATCAGCCGCTCAACAGTTGTTCAACTAGTTCACGCCAGTCAAATTCCTGCGGTCTCGATACGAAAGCAAGCCGGGCCAGACGCCGTGCAGCATCTTGGACGGGGCTTCACCGCCGAGCTAGGGCCGTGCGCCGAATGCTCCACTCAAGCTTCTATTATAGAGCTAAGTATTCTGATTCAATAGCTATGACTGTTGAAATAACGATTAACAATACATACGCTACTAAATTAACCCGAGATTTCTTAATTAATTTAGAGAATATAATAATGATTAGGTTTTCCGCTCGACCTAATTCGTAATGCCATTCGTTCGAATCATTGCCAAATAATTGTAATTGTAATGATTGCTTATTATTTAGCCTACCTATTTATTGCATAATTAGTGTTTTATACAATTGATTGCCCTTATGCTATCCTGATAATAATGGTTGTTCTGGTCAATTGGTCACTGGAATAGAACATTACAATAGTATCATAAGTGTGATTCAATCTCCCTTAAATCCCCGGAAAAGACATTCGAAAAAAAATAATACTAATAATTTAAGAGCATTCAGTTGTATTTTATAGAAATAATGCCATTTTCGCATTTTGCGGTCTTTAAAAAGCTGAAATTTTAGCGTTTTTCGGTTTAGAATTTCTGATAGTCAACAGCGACAGCTGGTTTGTTTGTAAACAGTATTCCAACACTTAAAAGTACGGGAAAATTTAGTAGCCTAATTATGAAAAGTAGCGCTTGTTAGGTTTTCTCTGAACATTTTGCGATTGTTTTATGAAATTGTTGGTTGACATGTTCAATGCTATGAAATATATTCAAGTGTATTATCTTGTGTGCATTTAAAGGTTATTGGCTTTAAATTTTCCACAATAAGAGGAAATTTTGGTCAATTGGGTTAAACTTATAGGCCTAATTTGAGTTCAGTGCATTTGGTTTATTAGTCAGTACAGTGTTAATTTTCTGTAAAACTGTTTGTGGTTACGCTTAAAATAACCACCGTCAAATTATTGCCGACTTCAGGTGCTAAAATTTGGGAAAATTTCAGTATTTTCCATTTTAAAGGGAAAATTCAAAATTTTGTGCAAAATTGAACAAAATTTTCAAAGTACTTAAAACTTAAAACTTGTGCTACAGTTAAGTTTAAATCTACTTTAAGCTTTGAATATTTGTTTAAAATCTAGTTAAATAATGCCTAGAACTAGAAGTAATCGTGCTAGAGGCACAGTTCAAGTCTCTTCGAGAGGCAGACAAAGTAGAAAACCCGCAAATCGCCAAGATTTTGTGGAATTCACGGATGCTTCAGTTAGCACAACTAATTTAGACAATACTAATACTACTCAAAACGAGTCGGATACAGAATCGGAGCATTCTGATAGTTTCGACGAGATCGATGACTCATTAAAATTGCCTCCTCCCAAACGAGTTCAGTCTCGTTCAGCTAATCGCTCTACTCTCTAATAGTGGTAACGCTACAGATCGAATCCGATCTAGGTCTCCACATGCAACCGTGCATCTCGTACGACTCATGTGCCCGTAAATTCTTAAGTACCACTTAGTACTCGGGTATCACTAAATAATCATGTCCCACCCAATAATTAAGCCATAGCTAACCACTAAATCAAAATATGCCACTAACCCAAACCATGCCGTTAAATTTAGTAACGCCACAGAATAATCATGTACCACTAAACTTGACACCAACTATGCCTAATTTGCAAGTGCAAACGAGCACTCAAACATCGCTTAACATTCAAGTGCCAATAAATTCGCAAATACCGAATCAATCTCATGTTCCCATTACTCCAAATGTAGTAATAAATTCTCAAATTCCACACGGAAATCAAACACCGCTAAACTTAACCCCAAATCATAGTAGCGGACAACAGGTCAATATGATTGAGGAAACTCATTTTTAAAGAATTTTAGACCATACTTTACAGCATGCTTACAGTCATCTAATGATAACCTTTAAAGCAGTAAGTGAAAATCATTTAGAAATGTTGAAGACCATAACTGAATCAAATCAGAATAGGGATTCGCAAACTAAATCTACACTTTGGGAAGAATTATGTTCAGCCAAGAAAGCTATATTACCTTTTGCAGGGGATGACTCGTTAGACAGTTTCGCTTTCGCGTTAATGGTCGAAAATGTGCGCACATTAGATCCTTCACTACAAGATTCAGAACTAGTTTCGGTTGCATGTAGTAAATGTCCAGGCCCAGTCGCAATTTATTTAGCCATGAATCCGCATATAGCCACTTCCCGAAATTGGGACAGCTTTAAAGAAATTTTAATCAATAGATTTGGTTGCGGAGGTGACATCGTCACTCCACATTTGTTTCACACGGCGCAACTTAAACAGGGAGAATCTATTAACTTTTCGCTGCCAGGTTAGAGAAAATGGCTTCACAACTTTGGAGAATTAAACTTTCAACTCTGAAGCACAGCGAGTTTTTAAACAATTAGCAAAAGATGACGGAATGCGTTCAGTAATTCTTCACGCTACGCAACGAGAAATCGAAGGTCGTGTGACATCACAGATGCAAACCACATTTAGGGATACATATAACTCAGCTATCTGTAAACGTTCAATTTTAGCTGGATTCCAAGGCAATGAAGATGATCGTAACTATAAATCAGGTACTAAACAAATTTCAAATACCGAAGTTAACAACCTAGCGTTGTTTAGCCCCAGGCCATATAAACGAGAATGTTGTACTAAGGACGATAACCTACAATAAGTCCGACAACGTTAAGAAAGGGTTAAACAGGAAGGAGGATTTTCAACAAACAAACCTAGCAACAAAAACGGTCGTGGAGGAAACCGATATAGGGGAAATAACTGTGGTAAACGCGGAAATTATTTTTCTGGTTTCGACAATAGGGATTCTATTCAGTTCAATAAGAAAAATAATCCTTACTCATTTCAGGCTAATAATAGCAATAGTGGTAACAATGGTTACAATAACGGACAACAAAATCAAAATTATGGTAATAATAATTACGGTAGAAACCAAAACCAAAACCAAAACCAAACCCAAAGCCAAAATCAAAATCAGCAAAGGCAAAATAACAATAATCAAAATCGTGTTCCACAACACGCTACAGACGTAAACGAGAGTAATGACTCGTGTCAAAATGGTAGCAATCCAAAAAACGAGCTGATAGTCTGCATATTAACAGGGATTCAGAACTAAACTCAAATCGGTCAGAAAAGAGCAATAATGACGATCAAAATCCACACGTCAGCTCAGTTCAAGCCAAAACTCCTGTTACCCAAACTAACGAAGTAAATAATACCCATTCTTTAAAAGTAAAATGTGTTCCATTATTTTCAGAGGAAGATGCAAACAAATTAATTCTTAATTTGTGCCCAAACGTCGAATGGCACCAGCAAAAACTTGCTTTGCCAGATCGTACATTAGCTTTACCACGCTTAGCGTCATATTTTGGCAAAATTCCATCAAAATATGTTGCGAGGTCTATAGACAGTAGTAAAAATCTAGTAAATGAATTTACAGATGCTTTAAACACAGTTAACGACCAAATATGATTTAACTTGTGACTCAGTAATAGTAACTCTATTCGAAGATGGTTTAGATTCCACAAATTTTCATTCAGTATTAAACCCAGTCGATACTAACAAGCCGATCGTTCTTGCTTTATTAGGTAATGAACGCACAGTTCAGTTTAAACATATGGATGATTCATTCTATAAGGACGGAGTTAAAATGCCTTCGGGCACTTCTATTGGTATTTCACCAATAACGCAGAAATATTGGAAAATTAGAATTCCAACGGTTGTAGGAACGTTCGAACCTACAATTTGTTTAACGTTTTGAGACAGCAAAAATATTGCTGACCCAAATGCGTCACCAGCGAAACACTCATCGTTGGTAGAGCGAGGAAATTTACTTTCGAGCATTTCTGCTCAACCGGGCAACAGATGGTACAAGCAGCACCATCTAGCGTCCGAGGTTGATACTAGCTGTGAGTCAGAGCAGCACAGCAAAGCATCTCTCGACTCGCAGCAAACAGCGCCTAACGCTGACAACGTTCAAGTGAACACAGTTTTAAATAAAACTAAGGTTAAATATTCACGTCCACACTTAGTGTTCGACGTTGGTAATAGGCCAGAAATCTGTTTATTAGATACTGGTTCTTCGCTTTCATTAATTACGAACACAGCAGCGCAACGCATGCTTAAGTATTTTAGCGTTAAATGCCATTTAATTCCAATGACCACACCAGTCAATTTGGTTGGGGTCGGAAATCGTCAGATTAAAACCGATAGGAAAATAGTAACAACTATAGAAAAGTATGAATTTTCTAGAAATCAAGAATTTATCGTGCCTGATGGTTCATTTGGTAACATTTTAGTACTGTTGGGTTACAATTTCATGTCAAATAAATCAAATTCATTAGCATTAAATTGCCCAGATAACGTTTTAACTATAGGTGATTTAAAATTTCAAATGTCATCATCACCAGAATTAATCAAAATAAAGAAATAATAAACAGGGAATTTTATAAACCCAATCACATTTACGTAGCATCACTTAACGTAGCTACAGATGTTGAAACCGATGATAATCCTAAATCTACATGGAATTGTACACCTAAGCAACATTTAATAGATAATACTGTATCTTTGTTAAGAGACGACATAATTCCATCAAATTGCGAGAGTAGAATCACCGGAAATTTACATTTTCCGTATCCAGAAATACAGACTGGAGTATTCCAACCTGAAAACTGTGAATTTCCTGTACGTCTTGCTCACAGTCTTGTTAACACAACTCCCACAGGTATTATTCCGGTCATGTGCATTAATTTTAATGGATTTGGTGTAGAACGAAAAGCGGGTGCTATCCTAGGCACATACACGACAGTATTATCGAGTACGAGGATAACGCTTCCTTAGATTTATCAAATTCAAGTTTGCCCACCTCAAGTCCCATCGAGGTATCTCAAATCTCAAGTCCCATCGAGTTTCCCAAAACCAATACAAACCGAGTGAAAGATCAACGGAAGTGCCAGCTAGTAGCTTAGCTGATGCACCCAAGCCCAAATATAAGGCAGAACTCGAAGCGGAATGGGAAATTTTGAAACATAGATTCACGTTTCCAGATTTAAATAAGGAATAAACGAAAGAATTTCTAGATATGCTTAGAAATCATCAAGATTCATTTTCTAAAAACGATTTTGATCTAGGATGTTACAAGGGATACGAAGTTTCTATAGATACAGGCAAGTCACAGCCAGTAAGTTCTAAATTGTATCGTTTTCCATTTCACCAACGTGAATTATTGGCTAAATACAATGACGAAATGCAAAGAGTAGGAATAATCCAAGAAGAAAAATCCGGATGGTTATCTCCTTGTCTAATTATAAAGAGAAGGCCAACTGGTTATCGCGTAGTCATAGATTTACGCGGCTTGAATTCTGTCGTGGAAATTGTAAGCGTTCCAATACCCACTGTGACAGAAAGTATTGCTCACCTTAGCGGAGCTAAGTATTTCACACTTTTAGACTTCAAGTTCAGATTTTACCAGCTTAAACTAGCAGAATCAGCTAAACCTAAGACATGCTTCTCTGCTAACTCTGAAACCTATTTTTTCAACCGCCTCCCAATGGGCGTTAAAACAGCTCCTGCGCACTTCCAATTTTGTGCACAACAAATATTTGCAGATGTGCTAGGAGCCTATTGTACCGTCTATCTTGACGATTGTCTCCTGAGTAGTCCAGATCTTAAAACCCACATCAGTCATGTGAATCGAGCACTAGAACTAGTCACTCGTTCCGGACTAAAACTCAGCATTGAAAAGTGCGAATTTGCACGTTAAAAGGTTAAATTCTTAGGCTTTGTGTTAGACGAAAACGGGATACAACCTGATAGCGATAAAACAAAGGCTATGCAGCAGTACCCTACGCCTAAAACACCTAAACAAGTCCGTTCATTTTTAGGTATGGTAAATTTCTACAGGCGACATATTTCTTCATTCGCTGAAATGTCACAGATTTTGTCCAAACTAACAAGGAAAAACTGTAAATTTCTATGGGGCGAAGATGAAGAAAGAGCTTTTCAAGAACTTAAGCGAGCTATGATTAACGCTGCAACGCTTAAACACCCGACTTCTCTCAACCTAAAATCAGAGGACTGATCTTTAAGCTCAATTAAGATGATGTAAATTAGCTAATTTTCAATTTTCTTTGATCTCTAAATCAGTCATCGGAAGATCTGGTTGACACTTCTAACAAGCGAAATATCTTTTATAAAGATTATGACGGAATTCTATACAGAATCTGGCTAGCAGACCCAAACAGAGGCCGTATGCACAATCTAGCACAGATGTGTATACCAAAATCTCTACGGAACTATTGTATCCGGGATTACCATTCCACACCTGGCGCCAGACATCACGGAGCCAGTAAAACTAGAGAATTAATATAGCTATATTACTGTTGGCCTAAAATGATGGACGATATTGCTCATTACGTTAAAACTTGTCAAGTATGTCAAGCTTACATTTGACCTAACAAGCCACTCAAGGCTAAGCTAAAAGCCTATCAACCCCTACAGAGACCAGGTCATTCATGGAGTTTGGATCTCATTGGACCTTTCAATAAAAGCGTTCAAGGGAACGTCTACATAATGACGTTAATTGACGACTTCATTCGTTACGTAATTGCAGTCAGAATTTCCGATAAGAAAGCAGAAACAATAGCAAAAAAGTTGTTTTCTCACCTCATAGCTAGATACGGAGCACCCGTGCAACTAGGCGGAGGCAGCAGAAGTGAGATAACGCTATTGTGGCAAGATTGTCAAATTTGTTCAATATTAAACAGATAAATTTCACTCCTAACACATCGTGGGTAGGAAGAACCATAGAAGCAGCAAATAAAAGAATTGAGACAGTACTGCATAGGATTTCAGCAAGTTGTCCAGAAAATTGGTGTGAATATTTAGAATTAGTGACTATAGCCCTAAATGCGTGTCCTAATTCAACCACGCTAATTAGTTCACATTATTTACTTCATGGTTCTGAATTAGATTGCCTTACCAAGTGCATTAGCTTTCGAACCACCACGAATCTGCTATGATACTGGGGACACTATATTACGTCTAGAGAGTAGACTACAAGCAGCATTCGAAGTTGCTCGAGCGCATACATGGAAAGCAGTTAAGAGACAACAAAACTTTTATGACCGTACAGCACGTCCTTATCGCTATATAGTCAATAATTACGTACTATAAATTTGCTGACGACATGATATGCCACGCACCAATATTAAATGAGACACATTCAGCCAACCTTCAAACAGAAATAACAAACTTACATGAATGGTCGACCAAATGGCAACTGCCCCTTGCAAATGCAAAATGTACAACTTTCCACATCGGGTACACTAACAGGTGCCAGACGTATAACATCGAAAATACTACACTACCTGATGTAACCATGATAAAAAGTTTGGGAGTTTGGTTTACGTCCTCTCTTAAACAAACCGTACATTGCAATTACGTAGTAAAAAATTCTTTGAACCGGCTACACGTTATGAAACGTGTGTTTTCATCTGGAGATGCCAAAATCCTACTCTGGGCATACTCAATGTGCGACCCCTATTGGAGTACGCTAGCCAGGTGTGGTCCCCAAACCTTTTACAGGACATCGACCACGTGGAGTCGGTTCAGCGTCGGGTTACAAAGTCTTTAACCGGGATGAAAAATTTAACTTATGAAACCCGCCTCCAGCTATTGAACTAAGATTCCTTGGAATTACGATGCTTGAAGGCGGATCTAACCCTAACTTTCAAGATTTTTAGAGGTTTCCTTAACACTGAAATTCCTTCTCTTCGAATTGTCCATGACGAGACATACACGTGGGCACATATTTAAATTAAACAAACCGGCAGCGCGATTAGAGATGCGTAGGTCATCATTTGCGGTGAGGGTAGTAAACCCATGGAACTCGCTCCCTTCAGAGGAGGTAACCGCAAAAAATGTTAACACTTTCCGGCACCTCTTAAATGAGGTAAACCTTAAATATTTTCTGAAAAGTGCGTATGAACTCTGTGACCTGGTTGAACGCGCATGCACAGATAGTTTGGGGTCGTAGAGACTTTTTTTGGAAGAGAGATGGGACATTCAGACTGAGGAGCTCATGCGAGCAACAGCCATCTTGAGTACTGAATCAATTCCCTATGTTTCGTTACTAGTAGCCATTGTAATGATGTGTATTGCTACAAAGCATCACCTTGTAAATAAACTGGTTGTAAATAAGGTAAATACAACCTAGTGTTTTGGCTATTTTGTTAGTTGTGCTGTGGCCAGTTTGTGATAAAGAGATTGGTGGCAGCAAGAATATCCGTCTGTTTGCAAACAACACTCAACACTGGGGCAAACCACCAATTGGCACCCCTTTGGGCCTTAACATCAAATCCCAATTGCAACAGTGGTGGTCATCCGCGGTGGGATTGACTGGTTCGACTTCGAGCACGGCACGTAAGACGTACCAAAAAACTGACAATTCTGAGTGAAAACCGCCTAAGACGCAAGCCAAGCTTAACCAAAATGCAACGAGACGGTATCTCCGCATCACGTAGGGACACACGCGTCAACGGGTCATTGGTAAGTAGACGTTTCTGTTTATTTTCACTTAGTGTATGCAGGTTATGAACAGTGCACGCTGGCACATGACAATAACGGGGAAAAGTTTTAAAGGCTGTAAACTAGTAATATAATTCGCGGAATTTTTATTTCAGTTAAACAGTGGGCTTTATTCTGATCTTGGTTGTTTATTGTTGGTTAAAGTGCATTTAATTGTTAGCAAGTAACAATTGGTTTGCGTGTCATTTAACTTTGCATTAGTGAATTGAAACTGTTGAAACCTTGGCGTTTGAATGGGATAAACTCCGAGTTAATGATTTAAAGAAATTAGCTGAACTGTATGATATCGTATGGCTAAGCAAAAAAAGGCAGATATCATAGACATTCTGAAAAAGGCTGTTGAAGATGGAGTTATGACGATGCTGACGTTCAAGATTTTGCTTATGAAATTGATCGAGAAAATAAGAAACTTAAATAGAAGTACGGATCCTCCCCAGGGTAATAGCTGTAATCTAGTTAATGTAGATATGAGTATGTTTATGGCCAGGTTTAAACCGTCAGACGACATGGGTCATTTTCTTACTATTTTTGAGAGGTTATGTAAATCTATGAATTTTCCACAGGATTCTTGAGCTTTAAGATTAATTACATTGTTGCCAGGTCAGGCTTCAGAGGTAATTGCACGTATGAAAGAATCTGATGCTAAGGACTACTCTCAAGTGAAAGCTAGTCTACTTAGAAAATATAGATTAATGCAGAAATATTTCAAAAACGGTTTCGTAGTGCCAAACTTAAAAGAAAATCAACCTTATGCAGAATTAGGTTATGCAGTTAAATCGGATTTTGTAGAGTGGTTAAAGGCAGCAAATGTCTATGGTGATGTGGAAAAAACATGGAATTGTTAGTGATAGAACAATTCTACCGTTCGATTCCCGACAATGTGCGTTTATATGAGCAAGATAGGCCAGATAATTTAGACACTTTAAACGAAATAACTGCTGTTTGTGACGAGTATGCGTCTAGAAGAGCCACTAACGTAGCCCCAAAACCGGCAGTTAATAAACCTAACTTTAATAAGGACATATTTAAAGGCCAGACTAACACTCAAGCTAACAATAGTCATGATAAAGGGAAGGGTGGAGATTAGCAGTCGGAAATAAAACCTGGTGTTGAAAAGGCAGAAATTGGTGATGAGAAGGCATTCGATAGATCGAAAGCCTTTGATAAACGTAAGGTAGTCACTTGCTGGAAATGCCATTCCGTCGGTCATATTTCCAAATACTGCCCATCGAAAAATGCCGAAACTTCTTGGTTGTGTAAAGGTTTGGGACCTACAGCTGACGAATTGTTGGAGCCATATATGATCCCTGGTATTGTAAATGGAAATTCACTTAAACTTCTGAGGGACAGTGGTGCGACCTTCAACATAATTGCATCAGGCCTAGTAGGTAAGAGTCAGTACACGGGGGAGTCAGTTTGGGTAAAACCAGCATTAGCAAATGAACCGGTTTGCCTGCCTGTTGCAGAAATAAGTCTAAAGGGGGACTTTGGGGAGATAAAAACAAAGGCTGGGATTTAACAGGTAAAATTCAGTATGTTTTGTCGAATAGGACAGCTGAGGCAATAAATCAAAACAGTATTGGTAGTGGGGTTCAAAGCTTAAATGTCTTAACAAGGTCACAAGCTAGAAAGATCGATGAGAAGGCTCAGCGTTTTGTTGCAGCAACAAGCCTAGTTGACTCACCGCATCATTCCTTAGAAACAGAAAGTGGTTCGAATCACATTGACGAGCAAAAGGGAACAGACGCGGCTCAACCTGTGGGTAGTGAAAGTGGGTCAAATGAGGACGGCATTCTTCCTTCGAAAGGGGAAAGCAGATTAGGTTTAGGGCCAGCTAGGAAGTCGAACAAACAACTTTTGGATGTTTCGAAGGATGAATTTATCTCAGAGCAGATAAATGACATAACGTTAAAACCATTATGGGAACATGCTAAAAATAACACTAAGCATAAGGAGGCATCTTACGTAATTAAAGGGGGAGTGCTGCACAGAAATTGGTATGATGCTAAACGAAACCAGGACTATCATCAGATTTGTGTGCCATTACGTTTTCGTAAACAAGTCTTGGAATTAGCTCATGCTAACCCTTTTTCTGGGCATCTCGGTAAGACGAAGTCCAAGCAACGCTTGCTGTTGGAGTTTTATTGGCCATTGAGTTTTCGTGAAATGGAAGATTTTGTGAAGACTTGTCCCACTTGTCAGAAAACTGGTCGTACTAACGAGGTTGGTAAGGCGCCATTAAAACTAGTGCCATTAATTACAACCCCATTTCGGAGAATGTGTTTTGATATTGTTGGTCCTCTCAGTAAAACAAAGTATGGTAATAGGTATTTGTTAACAATGCTTTGTACTGCAACAAAGTACCCTGAAGCTATTCCTATGGCTAAAGCTAACTCAGAATCAGTTGTATGTTGGAGATTTTTAGTAGGTTAGGCTTTCCAGCTGAACTGCAAACAGACCAAGCTAGTCAATTCTGTTTAGAGCTGACTTCTTGTTGGCTAAATAGGTGTGGAATCAAAATTATCCGCTCAAGTGTTGCACATCCTCAGAGCAACGCTGTTGAGTGAGCACATTCAACAATGAAACGAATTCTTAGGGCATTATGCAATGAACATAAGTGTGATTGGGATTTATGTATACCAGCTATGCTTTTTTTGCAGTGCGTACGGTACCAAATGAAAGTACAGGGTTTAGTCCTGCTGAGCCTTCGTACGGTAGGGCTCTTAGATCACCACTCACATTAAGGGAATGTTGGACGGATACTGGTGAAAGTAAAACGGTGGTAGAGTATGTTTTGGAACTTTTGGAACGTTTCAAAAATATAAGAGAGCTAGCTGATGAACGCATGTTAGAGGCACAAAGTAAAGCAAAGGTTTATTACGATAGGCACGCACACCACCGGGAGTTCAAAACAGGTGACAAAGTTTTGGTGCTTAAATACATGCATACTAATAAGCAACAACTCCACTGGGATGGGCCCATGGAAATTGTAAAGAAGCTGTCAGACACAAATTATCTGGTAGCTCGAAATATAGGCCACAAAAAGCAGACTATCACGTGAATCTGCTTAAGCCATATTTTGAAGGGGTTGAAACTGTTAACATGCATGTCAATTGTAATGAAGATCATGCTTATATGGTGAGTCTAAACTGGTCCAGGGAGGGTAACAAGGGTTACCTTACTTCTGATGAGGTTTTTGAACAAGCAATAGTTGGTGACATCACTGAAACACAAAAATTGGAAATAAAGAAAATCTTGTACCAATATCCTGGTTTGTTTTCGGACTTCCCGGGTGTCACTGACCTTGTAGTGCATGATATTGTTATGACTACTGATAAAGTGATATCCACTAAACCATACCGTCAATCTCTAAGGGAATACGAGCTCATTGCTGAAGAGGTAGATAAAATGATAGAGTTAGGCATTTTGGAGCCTAGTGATGGCCCTTACGGTAGTCAAATGATTATACATGAGGAGGAGGAAAAGGATCCACGTCCTGTAATTGACTACAGATTACTTAACGATTCTATGCAGTCGAATCCGCATCCAATTCCTAATGTTGAGGCTTTGGTAGAGAAAGTGGCAAACTCGAAATTTGCCTCATTATTTGATTGTGTTTGTGATTTCTGGCAGATTGGAATGACTGACAGGGCTTCACATGTAGCTGCCATAATGACACCAAGGGGGGAAATGGCTCCAAAACATATGCCTATGGGGCTAAGGAATGCGGGGTTTTCCTTTCAGCTCTTAATTGATAAGGTAACTAGGGGTATGGAAGAATATTGTAGTTGCCTAGAGGACGATGTAGCTATCTTTAGCTCAAGTTGGGACGATCATTTATGCCATTTGCGTACTTTCTTTTAGCGAATGCATCAAGCCAAGTTAACTCTTAGGCATATAAGGCACAGATTGCAGTCTCTTAGATAAAATACCTCGGGCATGTCGTAGGACAAGGGTGTCGGCGCCCTGCTGATATCAAAATTGAGGCCGTAAAGTCTTTCAAAAGACCTATAACAAAAACCGACATTAGAAGCCTTTTAGGCTTAACTGGTTATTATTCACATTACATAAGGGGCAATGGTGACCTAACTAGTCCTTTAACTGATGCTCTCCGGAAACACGAGCCAGACACAATAAACTGGAATGAAGCACGGGAAGCTGCATTCCAAGGTTTGAAGGCTGCTCTTACTAGCCAACCTGTATTAAGAGCACCTGATCACAGTAGGCCTTTCGTCGTTCAAACGGGCTGTAGTAACCTGGACATGGGTATAGTTTTATCTCAGGTTTTTGATTAAGGGGAGTTTCCTATTCTTTATCTGTCTTGAAAATTAACTGCACGGGAGGAGGCGTGCAGTACGGTTGAAAAGGAATGTGCAACTATGGTTTATGCAATAGGCAAATTAAGACCATACCTTTATGGTACAAGGTTTGTTGTGGAATCGGACCATAATCCCCTGAAATGGCTGAATCAGATGTCAGGAATCTACGATTTACTTTTACGATGGAGCTTATGTCTTCAAAATTACGATTTTGTGGTTAAATACAAAAAGGGTTCGTCTCGTACTAATGCTGATGGGCTTAGCAGATACTTCGTGGATTAAGTGTTTTTTTTTTGTAATTGTAATCATTAATCTTAAGGAATTTCCTTGGTGTTGGTCATGTGCTGGTATGTGATTGGTTTTTTTTTTGTGTGTAACTGTACTTGCATGCACTGAGTGAGTATTGAACGGAGCGTTTATTGCCAAACTTAGTGATGACAAAGTATTTGCTATGCCATGTGAAATAGACAATATAAAATTGGACAGTGCTTTCGTCTCAGTGTCACATTGAACAATCTTCATGCATATGTGCTGCTTAGTGCGGTTATTGTTTGGGTAGTGGAGTGATGGTAATTAATTTACCCCAACAATGATACCGTTATAGTCCAGGGATTTGTAGCGTTTTGCTATAACATTGAACTTCTTTGACAAACATTTGAAATACGGAAGTAGACTATGGCAGTGGTCAAGGCCAGGTTGTTGGGAGTTGGTCCCCTTGAAGGACTGTGTGGTGCCGATTGTGCTTGAGGTAGTAAAGGGGGTGACAAAAGAACATTCGTGAGAGGCCCCCATTTTCCCCTGCAGCATAGACTATAAAGTTCAAGGCCCACTTGTGGTATATCTTTGGAAATGTCCGTAAAGGACATTTCCGGGTGCGTATGAACTCTGTGACCTGGATGAACGCGCATGCGCAGATAGTTTGGGGTCGTAGAGACTTTTTTTTGGAAGAGATGGGACATTCAGACTGAGGAGCTCATGCGAGCAACATCCATCTTGAGAAGTGAATCAATTCCCTATGTTTCGTTACTAGTAGCGATTGTAATGGTGTGTATTGCTACAAAGCATCACCTTGTAAATAAACTGGTTGTAAATAAGGTAAATACAACCTAGTGTTTTGGCTATTTTGTTAATTGTGTTGTGGCCAGTTCGTGATAAAGAGATTGGTGGCAGCAAGAATATCCGTCCGTTTGCAAACAACACTCAACACTGGCACCCCAATTGGGCCTTAACATCAAATCCCAATTGTGACAACAGTATAAATAGCCGACAATCCTGCTGCTCTTATCGCACTTCTTATGAGTGCCGAACTCCATTTTTTATTTTTACATTAGGTTTGACAAATGGCTTTGGCCAAGCTTTACGGTGCATTATTTTATTGTTGTATAAGATATACTGATAATGATACCTGGCATTGCCCCTCACTCGTCCCTCATGTTTGGCAATGCCATCGGGGACCATTGTTTCCTTGGTAGGTCTAACCTTGGTGGTAAGGCATTCGTGACCCCAACCTACTTCCATTAACCCTTCCTCTACAGCCGAGCCATTGTCGTCTTTTTAAACTTTTTAAAGTTTTAAACTTTAATATTAATTTTTTAATTTTTAATTTTAATTTTAATTTTAATTTTAATTTTTTTATTTTAACGACGGATGGCAGTTAGCCACCACCAGGTCCTTGCCATTCCGGTTGCATTTGCAACAAACTATTTTATGTATATATTATATTGATATTATTACGCGACTTCTTGCCAATAAAACAAATTTCGCCGAAATTACTTCGTGCTTGGACAGGACCGTTCAGGATTATGGAATTCATAAACGATGTTATCGTTCGTATTGTACTTTTTTTGGATCTATTAAAAGTCGTTCGCGCACACGTGAACAGTTTAAGACCATGGTTCCTAAGAACGAATAACCAACCTGTTCCTTTTAACGGACCTACCAACTTGACATTATCGGAGCAGCTTCACGGAACATTGACAGAAGCTGAAATAAAATTACAACAATACATAGCAAAACTTTTGGAAGATCCAACAGACTATTTATCGGAGATTCAACCGCCAACGTTTACGCCTTCCGAGCCTGACGATGCAGCTAACGATTCAGAAACAAGCTCAACTAAGAAGCGCAAACGCGTCCAGCCAAAATCGGCCGCTTATTTACAAAATAAATACCGTATAATAGATTATGAATTTAATAAGCAAAGAGTGTTTGGTTCTACGCATGGTTATAATACCCATAGCAGTAAGGCCACCCCAGAAATTAGGCTGCATCGGCAGTTGGAAGAGGCAAACGTTGACGATGAGTTAAGTCTTTGTGTATCCAACAGAGAACAAAGAAAACATGGCATCACCGTGAAGGAGCGTTCACGCGCTCTGTACGCGGGGACCCTAGTGAGTAAAATCGGAAGTACCTTTCCGAAACCAACGCATGATTGCTAGACCAGTTACCTACGTAGTTTCTATTCTCACAGTGCATAACACTAAGCATGTTTACATCGCATAAATACATGAAAAGAGCTTAAGTCTATTATGTTTCAGGATGTAACGTGAAATAACTTTTGAGACGGAAACTCGTAGCTTGTTTTAGAAAATACTATTATTATTTGAAAATAAGAAAAACATAACATATTTACAAAAACAGAAAAAAATACGACAATACGGAAAACAAAGGGTGGCTCACATTTGGAATGCCCTGGGTTTTGATACCGTCAATGCTCCCTCTTTAGCCTTGTTTCGTTGTAGACTATACAAGGAAAATCTGCACCCTTTTCTTAACTTTCATCGTGGATCGGTGTTAGTGACTCACTCCCCTTCCGATTCCATCCCTGCGTACTTGCTGGGTAAATTGACTTTATTTATTTATTTATTATTTATTTATTATAAAATGTTTAAACACATGTAAAATTAAAACCAATAAATATTTACAGCAGAACATAAGTAAATAAATAATAGAACGTGAATTAAACATGAAAATAATTGCAAAAACATAGTAAACCACAGAAAAAATAAATAATAATGTAACCAAAATAATTACAAACATTGTTACACAAAAATTTGCAACAAAATACGGAAAAAAAACATTAAGATAAGAAATATCCACATTAACCATGTCGTAACTGCATCTTACAGTAGAAAAATTGGAACTATTGAATGGATAAAAAAAAAATTTAAGAAAATTAGAAGAAGAAATTAACGTTATTGAATGAAGGAAATTAAGTTTAATAAGAAGTGAATTTGGAAAATTGAAACCGAAATAAATTGGACTAGAATTTAAGTCTTTACAGTAACATACGGTTACAGACAAGAAAAAAATAATAATGTTGCAGAACATGGAAAATTTAAAATAAATACATACAATGACAAAGAGTTCTGGTAAGTAAATGAAATAATATGGCAACATAAATGAAAATTGTTAATTAAGAAATAAAATAATGAAACATTGAACATTAAGTTTACAAAATTCCTGAAATAAAAAGATCAAAATTAGGTACATATAAAAACATTGTACGATCACAGATTTAAGAAGTATAAATTTAATACATGGTTATGATAGAAAAAATAAAAACCTGGGAAAATAAAATTAGGTACAAAGGAATTTAATTTTGACTAAAATCTAAGATTTCAGTTAGAAAGTTAAGAAATTAATTAGGAATTTTAATTTGGAAGAACTTTCAGAATTCAGTGCTCATAAAAACATGATATTTCCCGTCACCACTAAAATGAAAAATAAATAAAATAAAATATATACAGTATGTACACCCTGACGTAGTGTACAGGGCCAGCAATATCGAACTCGACCACACCACCTATTCAGTGGGCAGTCTAGACAACAACGGCGCTAATTGTCGCCGCTGTCACTATCCTGGTTATCTTAAATAAAAAGATTTAACGATAAGGATTTATTTTCTATTCATGAAATTGTGAATACATATAAAATTGACATGTAAATTGGTTCATCGTAAGTATTACTTTCGCACATAGCGATATATGTTGTTACCTAAGTTCTCTCACGTTCATAAGAGCAAGATGGAGGGAAATCACTATAAATTGTATACGGGATTGTGATGTTCAAGCGTATAAATGACAGCTGGAACATATTCCCTCCCGAAATGATTGTTGTAAATGCATGACATTTTGTGAGTAAACCCCCCCCCCCCCTCCCGGTTAGAGAAAAGTTCATATTTTTCTTAAATTAAAGTAAAACTAGCAAACTATTCTATTGCATTAATCTATAGCGTTGAAGCCACTATTAGAGTTCGAACGCGCAGCGGAAATATATTTTCCTACGCGCAGAGAGCCTATCTACTTAGCGCTTAGTGTAATTATTTTAAGAATTAGTACTTTCCGATATAAAATATCGGTATCGGTAATCGGTGTCGGTAACTAACGTTACACAACCGATACTTCTTACCAATATAACATTAACTTATTAACAGCAACAGTCTTACAACGTCCATTTATTATTATCAGAATAACATTAGCTTTAGCTTAGCAGACGACATTCAGTGCACTTGGCCTCTGCCTCATGCACCTTTAATAGCTACCACATGTGGCCCTATCCAGATACTCAGTAGACATCAGTGGTCTGGCTACAGAGCCAATCAGCTCTCCCTGCTACCGCAGCATCCAATTGCGCATCTTCAGCAATACAAAAGACCAGGATACGGCCCCCCTTTATAAACGACCTCCCTGGCCTTTTCCACTCTCTCTCCCGACGATTTTGGACCTAAAAAGCCACCCGTCTCTGAGCCGACCACCCCAGGATTCCCAGCCGGAATTATTCTGAGTTAAGTAATTTTTACGATCGGACTTAGCCGAATTTTGAAGGAGCTTCCCTCCTTTAGAGCCTAAGTCCGGTTCAGAGTTGTGAAAGGGCGCATCTCTTAAAGAGCTCCCTTTCTCTTATTTTCCCATGGTCCGATTATTTTAGGAGTGCTTTAATTTAATATTACGAAGTTTAACTGATTTAAAGGGAGGGATAACCCTAACCATAAATAACTGAATAAATAGCTTTCGGATCGTAGAACTTGTGTGGACCCCCTTATTTTGCTCATTTATTGCTTTATGTGCTGTTGTTAAATTATTAGCATTTGTGCCGACGTTACGATTATTATTATCGTACCACTGTGTCTCCGTAAGATCTTACAATAGAAGATATTACGAGAGATTTACAATGGTGTCGAAGTGATAATTCGAACAATACCCACGTCTAATCATTAAGAAAATGGCAGCATGTTATAGTTATTATTGAGCAAAGGAGCCATTTTTCAGATTAAATAAGAAAAAAAAAAGTAGAGCAAGTAGGCTACCCTAAATAAGAAAAAAAAAATCCCCAGTTAAAACTAGATTGATTCACAGGTCATAATAACCATGCCTAGTCACAAAAAGTCAACTACAGCTAGCAAAAGCAAAAAGACGATTCCTAAAAATAGGAAGGATCCATAGCTTTCGTCTAGCGGTAGAACTATTGTGAAACCCCGTCGTCTGGCCGACGCGCAAGCCGTCGTTCCACCCGCCCCAGTCTTGCCCGACCAACACGGTGAAATTCCACCTGTTCCCCCCGTTCTGGAGACTGCCGATGGACCTGCTCTTTCCGCCCAGCAGCCGATTCCGCCTCGGCAGAGCAGACAACGCACTCGCGCGCCAAAAGCACCTGCTAAACAGCGTAGCACGGCAGCTGATAAACAGCCAGCAGCTAAGCATAGCAGGGAAGCCAACTCTTCAAGCAGCCCAATTCACGATCCCCCACCACATCGTTCACGTAGCGAGTCGCCAAATAGGGAAAGAAGCAATTTTAGGTCCCACTCCAGAAGTAGATCACCACAACATCGGGCCTATTCATCAAGGAGTTTACGTTACCATGATAACGTTGGGGATAATTACCGTCACCGCTCCCCAACTCAAGAACTTTTAACCCAAGTTTTAGACAGAATGGCAAACCACCATAGACGCTCCCCCACCCCTCGCCATCACGACGTTAATTTGGCAGCTAGCCCAACATTTTCCGACAACAGCCATCTGTCACGTATCATCACAGGCCTACAAGAAGCTAACACCAGCCACGTAGACGCATTGAGGGAGATTGTCGAGAAGATAGGCACAAATCAACCCAACAATAGCAACAGAAACTCCAACAGAAGTGAAGCACGAATGTGGGAAGACGTCCAAACTTCAAAGAAGGGCCTAATCAAATTTTCGGGTGAAAATAACACTGACATTTCCACTTTTCTGTTGCTAACGGACAATCTCAGGAAAATTGATCCTAACCTCCCTGACAGCGAGCTAATAGCATCAGCGTCAAATAAATGCGTAGGAAGAGCAGCCCGATTCATAGCTACAAGCCCACTGATCTCTAGGATAACTACATGGAATGAATTCAAGACTGCCCTCATCGAACGTTTCGGCGGAGGAGGCGCCGAATCCACACGAAATAAATTCCAGCGTGCTCGAATGATGGAAGACGAAGACGAAGGCTAGAGATAATGGCATCGGAAATTTGGATGACACAGCCAGGTGAAAGTGACATCGAGAAGATTTTAAAAGAACGAGCAAGAGACCAAGGATTAAGATTCACTTTCAAAGCAGCCATGCCAGAGAAGATAGAGACGTATCTAGCCACCATGAATCCGAAGACTTGGGAAGAAATGTTAAACCTAACATTGAAGAGACAGACCGAGATCGCAGACTGGGAAAGTGGCGATACACCACAACCAACACGAAAAAATCCAGCCAAGCAACAAAACAACATAGTAGCAGCAGCTTCCCCTTCCGACAAGACTGTAACCGTAGCATCAGACGAATTAGCCACGATCAGGCAAGAACTAGAACAAAAAAGAAGGGAAGTAAACAACCTCAAGCTAAGAAAAACCGTAAATGAAGCAAGAGTCGACGCTTTCCAGCCGGAGAAGAAAGAAACACGCTCGTGCTTCAAATGCTACGGCCAAAATCATATAAGCAAAAATTGTAGGACTAAGGACAACCACCTAGAATTAGTACGACAGGCAAACGCACAAAGACTAGAAAAACTAGGAAAACCAATCCCCGGAAGAAGCGGCCAAGGCAGCTACAAACAACAAAGAGAAAACCAAAACCAACAACGCAGCTACAACCAGGGAACTAGGGATAATTCCCAACTCAACCTAAGCACCTACAAACGCCGTAATAACAACAACAACCACGGAGGTAGCGACGCAAACTTCGTCCAACCACGCAATTCAACAACCCAGCAGTCAAAATACTAGACGTCAGCTCAAAAAGTAACAGTTTTTTTGAGTTAGCAGGGTACAGCAGCACGGAAAAAAATCCGATCAACGCAACTAGTACCATAAATCCTGAAATTCCATCATCCACCCCCACCCCCACGCCCAGAGAACAAACTAACAAATTATTCAACAACAAGAAATCCATTCAACAATCAACGCTGCGAAGAGAACAATGATGAGGATCCGGCATCTCCAACAACAAAAGATAATCCCCCTCCCGAAGACTCAACTCTTACAATAGGAAGAGCACGCACAAAAGAGACCACGGACAAAAGATCAGCCACTTCCCTATCTAATCCCGGATCCCAACCCGACTTACTTCCCCCTTCAAGGCTCACTCAGACAAAGGGATGCACAGGGACAATAGCCAACACGGAAGGAGGCCACACCGACTCAACAAAAGCCAGTCTCGAAACCAAATCCGATTTTTCCCTTCCTTCAAGGCCTACTCGGACAAAGGAACGCGCACAGTCCATTGACATCAACAGCATAGGGTCAGACCACTCAACGCTACCAGCGGACACAACAACCGAACAAAGAAAATTTTCCGAAGACGAATGGAATAGCTTGAAGTTTAAATTCAATTTACCAGATTTAAACAAAGAAGAACGAATGGAATTTTTGGACATGCTCAAAACACACCAGGACGCCTTCAGCAAGAATGAATTCGATCTTGGAACATACGAAAACTATGAAGTGAACATAGAAACAGGGTCATCAGCCCCAGTAAGGTCAAAAATCTACAGGGTGCCCTTCCATCAACGGGAAATTTTGGACAAATACCTGGAAGAACTAGTCAGCATTGGAGTAATTAAAGAATGCAAATCAGCTTGGCTCAGCCCATGCCTTCTCATAAAAAGAAGACCCGAGGGATATAGAGTCGTCGTAGACCTACGCGGCCTGAACGCAGTTACAGAATCCGTATCAGTACCCCTGCCAATCATCAGCGAAGCTCTCGCAAATCTCAACGGCGCCAAATACTTCACCAAGCTAGTTTTTCGAATGGGATTTTTTCAACTGAAGCTAGCTGTGTCTGCCATGGAAAAGACAGCATTCCAGAGCGCCAACAAGGTGTATTGTTTTTCCAAACTTCCAATGGGTTTGAAAGTAGCGCCCGCCCACTTCCAATTCTGCGCCCAGCAGATTTTCGCAGAGATTTTAGGCGCCTACTGTACAATCTACCTTGACGACATGCTCCTCAGCTCCTCAAATTTCCGAACACACCTACTACACGTCAGCAAAGCTCTCTCACTAGTGGAGAAATCGAAAACGAAACTCAGCCCCAAGAAATGCATTTTCGCTGCAAAACAAGTCAAGTTTCTCGGATTTATCGTTAACGAAGACGGAATACAGCCAGATAGAGACAAGGTTTAAGCCATGGAATTTTTCCCACAGCCTAAAAACGTCAAGGAAATACGCAGATTCATCGGAATGTGTGGATTTTTTCGCCGACACATCCCTTCCTTCTCAGCTTACTCAATGGGCCTTACAAAGCTCACCAAGAAGAATGCGAAGTTTATATGGGACAAAGAAGCAGACGACGCTTTCAAGGGACTAAAGAAGGCTATGGTAAACGCAGCAACTCTGCGCCACCCAGATTTTTCCAAACCTTTTTACGTCGAGGCGGACGGAAGCGACGTAGCCCTCGGCAGCTGCCTCACACAAGTACACGACGGCATCACCTACCCCTTAGCCTATACTTCAAGAACCTTGACACCTGCCGAGAAAAAGGAAAGTACTACCGTAAAGAAAATTTTAGCAGCGGTACACGCCTGTGAAACTTTTCGTACCTATCTCCTTGGTAAATCCTTTTTTTTGGCATCGGACCACATGGCCCTGTATGTTTTATACAACAGTTGTGGATTATCTCCTAAACTAGAGAGGATACTAACAAGACTAAGGGAATACGACTTCGAAATCCAACATAGGCCTGGCAAGCTTATACCCGTGAGTGATGCTCTATCACGAGTAGAGATACCAGTTTGCGTACTCGACTCACAATTCCCTGACTGGACACGAAGCCACGTCGTAGCAGAGCAGAAAGCAGACGACTATTTTGGAAAAATCTGGCGCAGCATCAAGGACAGCGAGCTTGCAGACGTCATAGATGCCAGTAATAAAAGAAACATTTATTACAAGGTTTTCGACGGCATGCTATACAGAACATGGCTAAAAGACCCTTCACAAGGAAGATTAGAAGATATAGCCCAAGTTTGCATCCCCGAAGCTCTAGTAAACTTCTGTATTCGCGACTACCACTCCTCCCCCGCAGCTGGCCATCGAGCAGCCAAAAGCACCCTCAAGCTTATTCAACTACACTGTTTTTGGCCCACCATGATCAGGGACATCGATCGCTACGTGAAGACATGCCTCATCTGTCAGCAGTATAATCGCCCTAACAAGCCATACAAAGCAACACTCAGAGCCTACAAGCCGCTACAGAGACCAGGAGAGAGTTGGTCTATGGATTTGATAGGAAGATTAAGCACCACTCACAAAAATAACACCTACGTGATGACTCGTGGATGACTTCAGTCGTTACGTCATCGCATTTGGAATTCCCGACAAACGAGCCGAAACTATAGCTAGGAAGCTATACACCAAGCTTTTCGCACGATTCTCACCCCCCAGAGTGCTCCGCTCTGACCTCGGAGGCGAAATTTGCTCTAAAGTTAGCGCAGAATTATGCAACTTATTCAACGTGAAGCAAATAAACTTCACCCCCTACGCTTCTTGGACAGGAGGAGGCGTAGAGATCTGCAACAACTCGGTACAAACCGTTTTAAGGAAGATAGTAGCGCTATCGCAACTCAACCTCACCAGAATTTCTACAACAAGACTGCACGCCCCTACAGATTCATGACAGACGATTATTTATTAATTAAGTCCTTCGTGAAGATCGAAGAAATCTCCAGTAAACTGCAGAAAGTTTGGGTTGGACCATACAGACTAGTAGAATTCATCAACCCAGTCATCGTGAGAGCAGTGCACTACCTGGACCCCTTCAAAACCGTCAGAGTACACGTCAATCAATGTCGGCCTTACTTCATGCGATCAAGAAACCCGATTCAGCCTTTCTCCACGCCCGACGACTTGGATTTGACAGAAATCCAGAATGGAGGATTGAACGAGTCCGAACAGGAAATCCGCGATCTGATTTCCAAACTGCATCTCGATCCATCCGACCACGCTGCAGAAATCGATGCACCCTGCCTGCACCCCCAGCAAAAGCTAATCCCTCCTCATCATGCTAACCCTCAACAAGACACCACTCCAACTAAAGGAGCAGAGAATCGAAAGCGTAAGCTCTGCGAACCCCACACGTCTGCGACGTTACAAAAACGTTTAAGACTTAGAGAGCAAGAATTGGTAGAAAAGCGTAAGCTACGCCCAAACCACGGTTACCTGACCCGATCCAGCATTAATACTCCAGAAATTAGGCGTAAGTGTAATTTCGACCAAGCATTAGCGCAGGATCACGAGTAGCTAACCCCCCCCCCCCTCCCCACTTCTCATACTGGAGAAACGCCATACAAATGTGAAGAGTGCATTCGAGCGTTCGATCTCACATTGAAATTCACCTAACGCAGATTTCGTTCTGTCATACTATTTAATTACGTAGCACATCGTAATAAGCAAGCCAATTAAACCTAAATGGAAAATTCGTAGCAATACATGCATACGATTTGCTAAACCAAATTCGCAACGTCAAAATTAGCACGACAGTCGCTACACATAGCGAGAGAACGTGTTAGGTGTGATGTTGCTAACGTTGGTAAAGCAAATACCCTTCCCCATAACCAAATCATAACCGGAAATTGTAGAAAAATAAAAATAAATAAATAACGATTGCACTCGTAAATCCATCTGTCAAAAATAAAGCCGTAGAAATTCCAGTTGTCAGCAACATGTCAGTTCGGCACAAACCTACCTAAACAATGAAAAGAAAACGTACAAATGTGAAGCTTGCGGTACAGCTCCGTAGAAATCACTTTTCTTCATAGTCCGATTAATAAGTTGCGAACTTACCGTAAAATTACTTCAGGTATCAGCATGAATCATTTTTATGTATTTATTGGTAAAATATGTTATAAGTATAAGCTCCCCACGATATCGCAATGAAAAGAAAAGGTATAAATGTGAAGAGTGCGGGACGAGCAACGCACCTCAGTTCCTTATTGATGATCGTACAACACCTTGGTCGTGCAAATTGGTTTCTGGTTCCGTTCCGACGAATTGTACGAATTGGAATTGTGCACACACGAAAAGAATTAATTAATAATTTAAGTAAAATTGCAAATGACGCACGATTCAAAGTTACGTTAGTAGGCTATCAATTGGCATAGAACAACGTACACGGATCCGTCAAGCAAATTTACGAA
>JAHWFP010001801.1:0-11168 GCA_023313725.1 Lithobius niger | reverse complement strand
CCGGGGGCGTTACAAGCACCTAAGCCGTCGTAGCGTCCGCCGTTACAACCCGATGCACCAACAAAATGGTAAAATGGGTTAACAAAAATGTTTATTTCAGAGAAACGTTACAATTACGCATGTAAAATCACAAGTCAGCCGAAACAGGTTACACCCGAAATTTTTCCTATTGTTTCAGGAAGACGACTTGTAACAAGCGGACAACTTATTACAAGCAGACGACTTATTACAAGCACGACGACTTATAAAAAGCAGATGACTTATAAAAAGCAGACGACTTATTACAAGCAGACGACTTATAAAAAGCAGACGACTTATAAAAAGCACGACGACTTATAAAAAGCAGACGACTTATAAGAAGCAGACGACTTATTACAAGCAGACGATTTATTACAAGCACGACGACTTATTACAAGCACGACGACTTATTACAAGCACGACGACTTATTACAAGCACGGCGACTTATTACAAGCACGGCGACTTACTACAAGCAGACGACTTATAACAAGCAAGGAGACCTTCTCTAAAGAAAGATGATATTCTGCAATCTTCCTGAATTATAAAGAAAGATGAAACTTCCGCAGACAAGCGAAACTTCCACGAAATAAGTACCAGCAAACTAAATTCAACTCCCCAAGAATGAGTGAAATAAGTTGTTTATTTTACTCCTGATTCTCCCAGTGAAATAAATTTAAGAGACAGGAGCCGCATGGTAAATATTAAGACACGACACCTAGTTAAGAAAAGCAAATAATTGTAACACAGTCGAAATTTTATTGACCAATATTGTCACATAGGTAAAAAACTCGAAAAAAAAATTTTTTTTTTATTACTACGAAATTGAAAATTGTACAGTGTTGTATATGAAAATATCTGACATGTATGTACCATCACAGTAAGTACTAAATAATACAGAATTGCACTCACGCCCCCCCCCCCCCCCCCAAAAAAAAATCCAGGAATTTTTTTTTTGGTTTTGCATGAGAACTCATCAAAGAACTTCAAAAATTCTAACCCATAGGTTCATCGACCAACAACTACGCCCACTTAACAATCATTCCACCCCAATAGCAAAATAGGATTCCGAATATGTATTCGAAAACCGAGGTTTACTATATGAGGTCTTTTACTCACGGAAAACTTAAAAATTTATAAAATTAAGGGTATTCTTAGCATAACCTGAGACGTTTTTCCTCATATCTTAGTGGGAAGTTTACTCCAGTAAACGCCAGTAAGTAGAATCATATTACGGAATAAGTTAATCAAAGTACTAAATTAAAACTAAAACTTTAAGGAGATAGATCGTTACCCCAAGAAAGGAGTAGCCGACCTTATTTCAGAAAGGGCGTTGTAATTATTTTAAGAATTAGTACTTTCCGATATAAAATATCGGTATCTGTAATCGGTGTCGGTAACTAACGTTACACAACCGATACTTCTTACCAATATAACATTAACTTATTAACAGCAACAGTCTTACAACGTCCATTTATTATTATCAGAATAACATTAGCTTTAGCTTAGCAGACGACATTCAGTGCACTTGGCCTCTGCCTCAAGCACCTTTAATAGCTACCACATGTGGCCCTATCCAGATACTCAGTAGACATCAGTGGTCTGGCTACAGAGCCAATCAGCTCTCCCTGCTACCACAGCATCCAATTGCGCATCTTCAGCAATACAAAAGACCAGGATACGGCCCCCCTTTATAAACGACCTCCCTGGCCTTTTCCACTCTCTCTCCCGACGATTTTGGACCTAAAAAGCCACCCGTCTCTGAGCCGACCACCCCAGGATTCCCAGACGGAATTATTCTGAGTTAAGTAATTTTGACGATCGGACTTAGCCGAATTTTGAAGGAGCTTCCCTCCTTTAGAGCCTAAGTCCGGTTCAGAGTCGTGAAAGGGCGCATCTCTTAAAGAGCTCCCTTTCTCTTAATTTCCCATGGTCCGATTATTTTAGGAGTGCTTTAATTTAATATTACGAAGTTTAACTGATTTAAAGGGAGGGATAACCCTAACCATAAATAACTGAATAAATAGCTTTCGGATCGTAGAACTTGTGTGGACCCCCTTATTTTGCTCATTTATTGCTTTATGTGCTGTTGTTAAATTATTAGCATTTGTGCCGACGTTACGATTATTATTATCGTACCACTGTGTCTCCGTAAGATCTTACAATAGAAGATGTTACGAGAGATTTACATTAGTTCGCGCTACCACGCTCGTTGCGGTTAATAATTTAAACCAAGAAATTTGACGGAAATACATTTCCAAATTTTAACCAAGTGTTTACCGGTTCTTTAAGAGTAATGCTTCACATTGAATATACTTATTGGTACTATATAAACTTGTACGGTAACAAACTTGTACCGAAATTGATACCCCCCCCCCCCAACTAAAATTTTCAGAACTTGAATTATACTCACATTTTAGTTAAATTAAATAGCATGTTATTCTTGAAACGGAAACGGTGCCACATAATAAGTAATAGGCTATATAAGGAGTCCAGTTTCATTAACTTAGTTCGGACTACCTAGCCAAGTTAAAATTTCACGCAAATAAATAACATATCAGTTCAATGGCACGGATTCCCTTTCGCGAACAAAAAAAAAAGAAAGCATTTCAGGACACTCATTTCTTAAAATTTAAGAAAGAAACAAGTGAAGGTCTCAAGTAGATCCTACCTTCAGATTATTTTGAAAACACAAAATTTTCAAACATTGTTATAAAACGGAAATTGGACGAACCTTATGTATAGCTATGCTATACTATTGTAAATTTTACATCCATGAGGATATGAATTATAAAATTCAAACAAAACATATTATAATAGTCAATAGTGCATTTCACATCCATAAGGATATGGATCATGAAAAGCAAAATTGAAATTGCATTTATTTTAAGACCAGTTCGTTCAAATTCCTTCTTTAAATGCTTAAAAGGATTAGCATTACGTTGTTCATGAATTCTACAACATATCAATTAATAGAAATTGATTTTAACCCATTTCATGTAAATGTAACTTACCAAAAGGCCTAAATGCATATAGCCTATACCAGTAAGATTGAAGAAAAGTATTTTACTTCAAAGTAGAATTTTGTTTCACTTTTGAGAGCCTTTCATTTAAGTAGTTGTCAAACAAAAAACGTCATACTTCATTGCCCTAAGAGCAATAGCACATTTTCGAATGCATATATCGCATTAGATTTTTTCCCCAGCTAATAATTACGCTTAAATCGCATAATACTGTGGTAAAATGTAAGTGAGCTTTTGGAAGTTGTTCAAAAGGAAATGTTTTGCATAATCTAATTTAGTATTATCATTCACACTTCCAGCAAATTAAATAGTAAAATTTTGATAACCACTGCATGAATGAATTTTAAAATAAATTTTAAATATAAATATCATAAGCTGTTATTTTGATATAAAATTATAAATAAGTAAATCTCTTACCATATTGTCCATCATGGCAGACGGGACAATTGCTCCTACAGGGACCGGGTCGACGGCATTCTTGGACCCCACTCCCCAAGCACCAACATTAACTGCACCGGGAGCATTTAAATCTTGCACGGGAGCAATCCGAATTAGGTCCGGTAGGGGCGGCAGCTGTTCAAGTAAACAGTCCGGAAACAACTCCGCTAAGTCTTCCGGCAAGCCGTCAGGCGAAGAAATAATGTCCTGTTGCCGGAGAATTCTTTGATATTGGGCTAGTGCCCGGTGAACATTCTGCTGAAGGAAGAACACGTTCTCCGAGTTCACGGGCCTCCAAAAATAGACAGAAAAAGAGTTCAGTTTCTTCCGGAAACGGGGAAAACGCCACATATCGGCAGTGCAAATAATAGGAACTCAGTCTTAATTGCTGAGCTCGCGCAGACTCTTCAGGAGGAGTGCCATTAACAAACACATTTTGGCGAGGTTCTTCGATGATCAACTCCATAAATATTAACCGAAGGACATAATCCATCGGGTCTTCACCCGGCAACATTGGAGCAAACGGAATTTCTTCCGCGGTCCGATGGGGGCATTCGGGAAACAATGCCAGAGTTCTTTCACAGTATTGATAGTGATCAATGCAGACGGATAAAAGGAGTATATTGACCGATAGCAGCTTTAAAAAGTCTTTTACAGAACGAGGCATATTCTCCACCGCGCTCCTCTCCTCCTTGGGAGTCACTTTCCTCTTTTTTTGCGGGGGATCCATAGTGATGAAAGATTGGGGAGAAAAAAGCGAAAGCAAACAGTCGGATGGAAGTACACAACTTCGTGTGTGGGTAAAATCACCAAATTTTCTCATGTCTGAAAATTGTGACCCAGAAATGGACATTGGCAAAACCAATAGGTGCAAAGTTCAGGTTTGATGTGACGAAAAGGGGTTGTCTCTTATTCCTCGGGACCTAGCTCACCCCCTCTGCTCTTGCAGTGACCATTAGCTATTGTTTACATGGCCTCGACCAAGCTACATTTTGAGGTCAGATCAAGCCAACACGGCCCAGAGCCGTGCCCCAACCTTTTCAACCCACCGACCACTTTCGTTTATTACCCACCCCCTTCCCTCAGCAGAGAGAGAGAGTGACCATGTTCAATTGCACTCATCAGCAAGTGAAAGGGATGGTCAAAGTAGGTCAAGATGGCCCACCCTTGACCATGACAACAGTTGCTACCCAACTAGGAGCTAAAAGTAGCAAACTCACTCTATAATGGGAAATTCAGAACTTTTCTTTTGAAACAAGAAAAGAAAAAATTTTGAAACAATATTCTATGAAATAAAATTGTTTAATCCATGTATAATGTCACTAACAAATACAGAATTATGTGAATAATTGTGATATGTTTTATATAACTTGGAAATATTTATGTGAATAAAACATAACTGATGTAGTCCAAAATTCATGTATTTTCAGAAATGTGTACAACACGCTATGAATTTCTACTAACCATACTCCCAACTACCAAGGTTAAATGCACATTAACCTGGAAAAGAGGGGGGATTGAGGCTTAATGGCGCGTCGACAGCTAGGTCATTAGCGCCAACCTCAGTCACAGTGCAGTGGTCCGGGTTACCACTGCACCACACATTACAGAGATATTCTACAAACCCCTAATCTAAACCATGTCATACAACTGTACCTCCTGCAAAAATTGAAAAACACCGGACAGGAGGACAGACTTATCGCTCAATTGACGCGCAATGTCATGTGGAAGATGGAAACGACGACCAACACCATCAAGATGGCGACAATCAACAAGGAAGTGCCAGACCGTAAGTGGCCGTCGACACCAATAAAATTCTGGAGGGCCAACCCCCCGCAAAAGGAAACAATGAGTAAGTCGGGTGTGACCAATATGCAAGCGGGCCAACACCACCTCCTCACGGCGACTGTGGCGACATGCCGAGTGCCATTCCTCGACAGTGCCTTTAATAGCTCGTAATTTATTACCGTCCTGTCTGTCCCACAAGGACTGCCAAAAAGCGTGTAACCTCATACGCAGAGTTGGAAAGGCGTCCAAGGGAACAAGGCTGAGATCCCTTCCGAGAGGGCCAGAAAGGGCCTCTTTCGCAGCAGAATCAGTTTGCTAATTTCCACCTACCCCAACATGGCCCGGGATCCAGCAGAAAAGCACGGTGTTCTGCTGACCAGGCAAGCGGGAAAGCAAAGCTTGGACACGTTGTGTTAAGGGGTTCCGAGCATTGTAATTCGCCAAGGACTCCAGGGCACTCATGGAATCACTAAAGATAATGAAATGCGTGCCCTGAAGGTCAAGAATCCATTCCACCGCTAAACCGAGAGCCAAAAGCTCTGCAGAAAACACAGAATAGCCTGATGGAAGGCGATGGGCAATCGTTAACTCCCTTACACGCACAAGCACACGCCACCCCAACGTCTGACTTCGACCCATCAGTAAACAGGCGCTGATAACCGGCGTACTAAGAACACAGCCGCCGAAACTCCTGTAAGTACCTTGCTAGCAGAGTAGAACCCTTCGGGAGAGACGCCAGAGCGAAAATGAAACTGCCACTTGGAACAAGCCAAGGGGCAACTGGCATCCCCCCAAGCCTCAAGACGCAGGGGATTTCAAAGGCTATATCCTAACAGGACTGCTGGAGCCTATCGTGGAAATCGCCCTTACCCTCCCTGCGTCTACCGACTTGCAAGTCTGGCCCAAAAACCATGGACCAAGCAGGACTGGATTGCACAGCACGCAAACGCACAGCATACTGAATGGCAAGCTGTCGCCGACGAATGGCCAAAGGTGGCTCCGAGGCCTCAGCATAGAGGTCGACCACTGGAGAAGTTCGAAATGCCCCAGTCGCCACACGCAGGCCACGGTGATGCAGAGTGTCCAACATCTAGAGAGTCGAGTCACTAGCTGAACCATAGACCATGCACGCATAATCAAGTTTGCTGCGGACAAGGGCTCGGTAGAGGCGCAACATGGCAGTGCGATCGGCAATCCATGAAGTTCCTGACAGGACCCGCAAGATGTTGAGTGCCTGCAAAGCCTTGTCTTTAAGTTGTCGCAAGTGTGGAAGCCAAGATAACCTGGAATCGAACACCTGACCCAGGAAACGTGCCTGTGGGACAACAGGAATTTGCGCCTGTCCCAAGTACAGGCAAGGATTTGGGTGCAGTGTTCGTTGGCGGCAAAAGTGGACGCACACAGTCTTGTCCGGAGAAAACTGGAAACCATTACTGACCGCCCAGGTCTGGACTTTGTTAATAGCCAGCTGTAGCTGCCACTCGCAGGTCTGCATGCGAGCTGCCCGAAAGCGCAGGCCAAAATCATCGACAAACAATGACTGGGGAACAGCAGCTTGCTGAGCAATGGGGTTGATCCCTATAGCAAACAAGATGACACTAAGAACACCTCCTTGAGGCACACCAGTCTCTAAGACAAACGGACGGGAAGAGTCGCCCCGACACGAACGCGAAAAGAACGGCCTGAGAGGTAAGCGGAAAGCAACAGTGGCATCTGTCCCCTCAAGCCACAGTCATAGAGATTACGGAGAATCCCATAACGCCAGGTCGTATCATAAACCTTCTCCAAGTCAAAGAAAACTTGAACCAGATGTTGACGCAGGCGAAAAGCCTCCCTCACATCTGATTCAAGGGCAACTAGATGATCGATAGCCACACTGGGACGCAGATAAGAATCCCCGTGATTCCAACACCCAGACCAACTGTGGTGTACCACGATCTAGTTATTGTGCAATGTTTACCAATATGTAGAGGGCGCTTTGGTCACCACTCTCCCTGTAGTAATTATGTATCATGTGACTAAGGTCACATGAATAACCTAATAAAACCACTGAACACCTTGGCTTCAGTGCCACTTGTTAGACCTTGAATCCCATTTTGACCTCCTTCTATTATACTAGTTAAGTAGTGTAATTTAAAGTAATGTAAGCCTGAATACATTACAGTGGCGACGAGATGGGGGATAAAGGTCTTCATTGATTTTAAAGTCCTAAAATCAATTATGATAGGCATAAAGTTTTCCAACAGCCTTTTTCTGGGAGCGGTGGAGGATGTTGTCGACGCAAACTCGCCATTCACAGGGAACCACAAGGAGCTCGTGGGTACAAGAGTGAGTGCAACCTCTTCATGTATAAGGTACTGTTTATTTGTTGGTCTGGAAGTTTTCTGGTTTTCCAGGATAGTCCGGGCCATGGAGGGAAACTTTATTTTTGTCTGCGCTGTGGCGCGCCTAAGCCTTTCGTTCTCAAGTTCGGTGTGCAGCTTAGTTTTTGCAGGAAGGGGCGGGCGGCCGGCGTTAGATAGTGTAAAGATTTGTAAATCTCAATTGTGTGAGTTTAATTCTTTAGTGGCCAAAAGTTGCTCTTGTGCGAACAAGATTGTTGTGTTTAAATTGCTAATGGTTGTGGAACCTAGAGTAATAACTAATTAAGCTAATTAAAAGATTTAGCAACTCGTACTATGCAAGGTTTAAAAGGCTAGTAGGCCTATGGCGAATTCAAGTAGTAAGTCTAAAAGATTTAAAGCTAAATTATTGCTGTTTGCAAATTAAAAGGTTTATACTGTGGTAAATGGTGACCACATAACTTAAAGGATTTAATTTTGTAAAAGCTGAAATGTGTAGAACTAGCTAGTTAAAGATTTAAATAGTGGGTATACATTTAAAAGATTTAAATACTAAGCTTTGTTTGTGATTTAACCCTGGTGTGTCTTAAACGACTTTTGGGTAAAAATGTATTAAAAGATTTAGAACTAGGCTATCTTAAAAGATTTAAGTCAGTAGTGTGCTGCTTAAAAGATTTAATAGGCCTGATGCATCTAAAAGATTTAATGTGAAATGCTGGTGTTTACTTGTGTTTTGTTTTGCATATCTTGAAAGATTTTGAACTAGGATATCTTAAAAGATTTAAGTCAGTAGTGTTCTGCTTAAAAGATTTAATAGGCCTATTGTATCAAAAAGATTCAACATTGTAAAACTGGGTATAACGCATGTTATAAAATTAAGAATACTGGGCTACCTTAAAAGATTTAAGTCAGTTTTTATAAGCTGATTATAAAGATTTAATAAGCCATGTGTATAACTTAAGGAAATAGAAGCAGTAAAACCTGTTGGTGTAAAGCCGTAATGCTAGCTATGCTGTGAAAACTTTGTTAGAATGGCCCTTTATTTAGGAAGATTTTACAAAGTATTGTCTTGTCTTTAGATTTGTAACAGCCATGTGACTTTAGCGTAGCGTTGATAAACTGTAAATATCAGCGTTTGGGTTTTTGGAATAAGTATCTTGCTTAGGCAAGGTCGTAATTCACCAAAATCATGAGGGGTTTTGGTTAAGTTGGGCTGGCTTGGGCCGTAAGGGGTCACGAGCTAACAACTTAATTGTTGTTTATAAGACTTAATGTTTAGTTTCGGTCCGACTTTCTTAAACTCATAGTGTGCTATAGCCTAATGTAATCAAAAGTTTAAGTATTGTTTGCTGCACTTATCCAAGAATATGCTTGAATAAACTGTCCAACTGAGTAATTAGTTGTCCAACTGAGTTATTAGTAATTAGTGCTTTTGCGTAATTACAGAAAGTGTGAGGTAGTGTGTAGCAGTAAAAACCGTTGCGTTTAACTTTGGGAAAGGAACAGTATTCCGTTTTTCCTGAGTATGTAACAACTGTAGACTCATGTTGAGCTGCTAGTGTGAGCCAAATTTTTTTTTTGGTGGTGTTGGTAATTCTACTATTTTGAAAGAGTAGTTATAAACGCTTAATGCGGGAGTTATAATTTGTATAGCAGATGCTTTCAACTACCAATTTACTATGCACTATAATTGCTTGTCTAATAATTTGTTAAATTGGGTGTGGTGGGGTTTAGCGTGACCGTTTGTTCTTAAGGTTAAGACTAGCAGTTGGTTTAAGCCAGATTTGCACTGCTACTAAAGTAGTGTCTGGTCGAGGTATTTATGCCTCTTATGCGTAATAATAAAAACTTTTATTCAAAAGTGTTGGTTGGTCAATAACACTGCTTGGATTTACCTAGACCCTAGCACAGCCAATTACAGAAGCGTTGAAGCGCTATCTTTGCAAAATTATTTTGAAACACTGTGTAACATTAATTAAAATGTTGCGTACTGAACTGCTAACGTAGTCAGCTATACGTAAGAGTATTTTGAAAACCGTAATGGTATAAAAAATTAAAGAATTTGAATTAAATTTGGTATATCGTAACAAGTAACGCTATTTGTTTTTTCTGTTCATAACGGAACACGTTAAAAGAAAAAAAAATCTTTAAGTAAATTACTGCGCAATTTATTTTTTATGGGTCGGTGGGGGTAGCCCACCTACCTATGCTTGTGTTCTGAACAGGTGACTTATGTCTAGCGTTTATGCCTGGTTTAATTGCATATAGTACTAAATTAGAATAGCCTATTATGCTTAGCACATTTAGTAAAAAGCTAACTAGCGATGGCCTACTATGCCTAGTATGGTTCTGAAATAATAAATGGTTTATGCCTAGTACTATTAACAACAGTCGTTAAAAAATTATAAACCGCCTGGCTTGTAATTATGAAATACCTGTTTGATAATTTGCCGCACTGTGAGCGTACGTCCATTAAAAATTGTAACTGGCCGCCCGCTCCCTATCAATGGTGCGCAGATTTGTGCGTGGAATACACTACGTGCTATCGTTCGATAAATGCTGAGTGCCTCAGTGGCAGATGTGTCGTCATTAACTGTTGAATTATTCACTCCTAAATTCCGCCAAGTTTACGTTTGCGACCGTCGTCGAAACTAGCGAGTTGAAGATTTGAAAAAAGGTGAGAAATCAGCTAATATCAAATGAATAATGAGTGCTACTAATCGAACGAGTGCTGCGCTGTTTTCATTGGCTGACAGTCCCTGAACGGCTCATTACTAACAGCCAATCAGATTGCAGGAGGGGAGGTGCCTCTGGTTGTCATAGCCTACTAACGTTGAAATTGCTTTTGTGTTTCCAGTACCGTCCATTACCCTTGCAATGGATCAGCCCATGTCCGCAATGCTTGTTCTGACTTCATCGTTTGCTATCAAGGCCGGCTGAGAGGAAAGCTGCTCTAGCGCTGGAATTAGCCAAGAAACGGAGCTGGGGTTTCCAGGGCATGAGTAAATTCATGCGTGTGAGTAAACGTGCCAAGTGTAACAACGTGATCCGTGAGTGCTAATTTTTTTTTCGTCGAAATTCGTCCGTATCGAATGGGTAAACTTTCCGCTCAATTAGAGAGCTGGGTGTAGCTAAACTTTCCAGTTATTTCTTAGTGAGGACGAAACATCGGAAAATTATGTGTAGTGAAGAATTCCATCGTTAATCACAGTTATGTACACAGAATAGTTTTCCATGCTGGGAATTTGGGTTTATAGGTGGCCAACTTATAATTTTAGTTATGTTTTAATTTCCAGTTAAGGTCCTGGAATTTTATACAAATCTTCAAGAATTGGTTGTATCATCTGGTTTGATGTCCGGATAAAAGAATGAAGAGATTTGGAAGAAATCAAGAATTTTGAAGAAAGCAAGATTTTAAAAGAAATCAAGATTTCGTTTTGGGGGTAAAATAAAGGTCAATAAAATTTAAAAATTTTTTGGACTTTTGAATTAGAAATTTGAAAACTAAACTAACCATCACACTAACCACTTCTAAACAAAATTTCTTTTACATAAAATTTC
>JAHWFP010001800.1:15915-40234 GCA_023313725.1 Lithobius niger | reverse complement strand
AACGATGTTTCCCTCCACCTTTTTGAAACAGCGTTACCTTTTCTGTGTTACGATGAATCATGGATGTCAAAGTACGAAACCACGTGCAATTTTTGCTAAGCGCTTGTGACATTTTCAACTTAAAAAGTCGTCTGATGATGCAAAAAGGGTGAAAAGTTTTGGGTTAGACAAAATAATTCTGAAAAACAAATAATAAAATAAATTCTGGTGACCTTGGTACTTTCGTAAGAGGAAAATGACGACTTTTCCAAGGCACGCCACCAAACTTATTTTCTTTATGTGGGCCTATGTTTTATTAACTATCGTTTTACGTTGGAGAATAAAGAAAATCTCTCATTTTACAGGACCGACTACATGTAAAAAAAACTCCGCCAAGCGACATCGTTTTTACCCACTTCGTGAAAATTTTGCTGGGTGCAATAATTGTTTGCATCGCTTCATGTCATTGGTAAGTCCTCTTCATAATCAGCAGAAATCCGTTCGTTGCATTCAGGGTAAAATTACATACTACTACTATATAAAGAATATTGAATTACTCAATACTAAATTACATAATACTAAACTTTAAAAGATTAATTTAGAAAGTTTGTATTTTGACTTAACAAAGTTTTTTTTTTGTATGCCATTGTTAACATTTTGAAAAAATAAATAAAAATAAAAGCTGGCAGTTCGCATCGCATGGTCGATTTTGCTGTTAATCTCCCGTTAAACAAAACATTTTTTTTTATTTGCCTTTAAGAACATTCTATTTTATCGCCATTGGCTCACATTTTCAACCATTCATTTCTGGAGATCTGGGAAGCGTTTATGGTACATCTAGAAATGCTTCCTAACTGACATATTAAGTTGACGTAGGTAATTAATCGAAAATAAACGAGTCCCAAAGTGCACATTGAAGACGAAGAATAAAATGAAAAGAAATGAGTCTTACGTTAAGAACAAACTAATGCCCTTACAAGATGTGCTCAGCAACCTACGACGGCTACAGTGGACACTTTCAGCAACTGCTTTTAATGGATGGTACGCCAACAATTATTCTTATAGATTAGGGACAAGACTGCCCCCCCCCCCCGAGTCTTGACGAGGAATTATTCATGAGGAATCAAACTCTTGGTGAAGAATATATTCATATATTCCTCATTGGTAGAACCACGACTTTCGAAATTGTGACAAAGGTTTTGGTTTCATCATTACACAAAAAAGAATAACATTGTTTCTCATGTTCCCATTCGGAAAAAAATTTTTTTTTTTAATTTTACTTTGGGTATTAAACGTGCCAGTCTGTAGCTAACAAGAGCCTGTTCAGCACTACGCTGGCTGTAGACTAACGAAAGGCTACTGTTCAGGCAAAAAATGCATAGCAATAACAAATGATTCAACTGATTTTTAAGAACGCATGGAAAGCCAAACATTTTTCAGTTTAATAAATACAGAAATACACAAATGAATTGATTTTGTAATTTTAATCTTTTTTTTTATCATTACTTTTCTTTTCATTAGCATATACTATTTTAGTAGATGTTGGGTCGACAGACCACAATAAAACCTTGTAAATTTGGTTGTTTCATTCCTGCGAAAACCAGTTTTCAAAATATGCGTTTTTCACGTTATTTTATCGCATTTTTAGGGAAGCTCCAAAAAGAAAGAAAATTACTAACCCCCTCCCCCCCCCCCATATTGCGCACCGCATCAGACTTTGAAAAGTTAAAATTATAAAAATGAAAAGCCGCCCAACCGTCCATCGACTATGGGGTATGAGAAACAAGGTATTTATTTTTTTATCGACCTAAACATGAATGAGATGGATGAAAAAGTTTCAGCCAGCATGACAAAACATTATGTGACTATTAATACTGTTACTATTTTTTCAGAACTGTTTTGATGTGAGTTTGATGTGAGTTTTAGGAAGGAAAACTAAATCCATTGAATCATACTCATCAGGCATTCTGTGATAACGTATTGACATTCTCGATATTCATAACAGCCCTAGATATCTAAGAAAACATCGTTCGTTACATTACTGTGAACGTTCTCGTCAAAATTTGAGAATTCTGAGAATTAGGTAGAAAATTACCGCTCATTTTTCACAACGAAGACACTATCTACGTCTTGCTAATTTTCAGTGGCTAGCTGCCATCTTCCTCAGGCACTTGACAAAGTTTTCGGCCTCCGTGTGCTCCTACGTCATCGCCTGCTTCGAACTTGTAACCTCGACGACGATGTAGGAGCACACGGAGGCCAAACATTTTGTAGAAGTGCTTCAGGAAGGTGGCAGCTAGCCACCGAAAATTAGCAAGACGTAAATAGTGTCTTCGTTGAGCGTTAATTTTCAACATAATTTTCGGAATTATGGCTCAAATTTCCCTAGATATCATGATTGAATGGGATGGAGTAAAGGACCTTTAAATGATAATACCGGCAAACGGCAATTACGGTGGTTATACGACACCAAATGACAGCAAAGCTTACACCATCACCATTGGTTGTGCTAATGTTAGTTTTTCCATCATTATGGGACCTTTTAAAAGATTGTTGAACGAGCTACAATTCTGCAGCTACCACACACGGATTAAAACTGAAAGTATGTTTTAAACACCAGAGCAAGCCACTCATGCTTCAAATTTTAAAAAGTTTGAAAATTTGATGACGTTTGCAACAAAATATTGCTTACCCTGTCGCACGGTTCTTGCTTCGTAATAAATTTGTTACATATTCCAGATGACGGAAGTATCAGTTTTAGTCCTGGCACCAATGCCATCAGCCGATAAGGTGCATTTTTGTATTAAGCTGCACGGAAGTCATTAAGTACACGGCTATCGCGTACTAGTCACCGAAAAAACACTGGTAAACCGAAAACAGTCAGTTCTAGTAAACTATAAAAATACTACTTTTACGATAGTTTGGCATTCAGTGTTCTGCAGAAGATTTAAAGTTAAGAGTCGGTCCTATTGCAAGAAATTGTTAAGATTAAAATGGCTCATTTACTTGGCTAAAAACGCTGCATCTCTACAACATTCCAGTCAACATCCTCAAAGAGCGATGATAAAATTATCAAGTTTATGTAAATTGTGAGTACTGACTGTTGCTTGATTCCAGTTTCATTGCGAGTCAGTGGATATTGTAAGTTTCACATTTGTAAACAGGGTTCGTACGTCGTTACTCGAAGAAAATTCCAGGCCTTTTCCAACTTTCTCCGGGCGAATTTCCATTTTCCATGGCAATTTTCAGACGCGATATTCCAAGTTTACGAGCCTGAATAAGCTTGATGCTGAACTTATCAATTAAAAAAAACAGTAGAAATCATAGAGTAAAATGGTGTCGTTTTATGCAGTTTTTTTTTAAATTTTAATTGGGTTAGAGATGGCCAGGGTTTATACAAATGAAGGCTTTTCAAGTGGGTTTAGTTTTTTTATTTATTTTTTTTTATAAATTATAAGCTCCGAACATTATTCCTTGAAAATTATTCTCAAAAAATTCCATGATTTTCCTGAATTTTAAAATCTGTTAGAATTGCATATTTTACAAGGCCTGGAAAAAGGCCTAATTAAATTTCAGACTTTTGTGAAGTTGTGCATGAATGAGAATAAAGACATTGTGCTAATGTTAGGTTGAATCCAGATTCTGTACGTGAAAGACGTATAACCGCCGACTTTTTCGTGATGGAGAAAACTCTGTCCCTGGGCAAAAGTTGAGTTAGAAAATACGTTAACCATTTTTTAATGCCCAGCCCCAATTCTGGCCAACTAAACTGCGTAAGCAAATGCAATTCAATACACAATTTATTGTATTTAAAATTTATGTTTAAAATTTGCCTGTCTGTGCTGTAGTTTTGCCGTGCTACCAGCCGAAGCCATGGCGCCAGAAGGAGAGAGGGACAATTTTGCTAGGTAATTCCAATTGGAAATTCCTAAAATCTTTTACATGCCACGATCAATCGACATGAGCACGAGGCATCACAGGGCCCTTCTCTACCCAAAAATGCCAGGGATGGCTGAGGCCAAACTCGAAAGCGGGATCTCTTGCACATGGAATGGTCGTGCTAACCATTAGGCTACCTTGCCCCATAGCCTGTCTTTGCAGATAAATACTGTACATGCCGTCGACTATGCCATCAATAGTAAAAAGAACAATTTTTCCACCAAAGACGGAACTGCAGTCACTCACAGTCTACTGTCAATCCTACACGAAGAGAGGAATTCATTTCGCAACAGGACACCCACGACCACTCCTCCGAGCCAACCTAGCAAATGAACTAACTCGTATTGTAGAACATTCCTCCACCAAGCAAGTAGTGAAAGAATTCCTTCAGAAGCAAAAGCTAAGAACACGTTCCTCGAAAGGGATTTCCAAACCGAAACGATAAACATAGACACAAAAAAGTCGTGGCACCAGGCCCGAATGAGACGTTAAGGTCAACTCAGTCCACTTCAAGACAGACCAGTAGCCTTCGTGACATTCTTACCCGGAAAGTGTAAAGGAATCCAATAAGTACTCCAGAAACAGGGTATTGACTGTCGACATCGGTGCTCACCAAACCTTAAGAAGCTACTCCGTACCACCAAATGTTCTTCAGATGCTACACCTGACGCCCCCCCCCCGCAGCCGGGGGGGGGGGGGGTGAGCACTACCAGACCAGAAACAAATCTAAACACTTTCTACGACTTGCGAACCCCTACCTTCCTCCATCTCAAGCTAACTTAAAACAGAGACCACGTAGCTCCAACCTACTAACATCGCATCCCAAAGCAAAGTGGTATACTGTGTCCCGTGCACGAGTTACATGGCAATAATATACGTAGGACTTTCCATCAGCTCCAAGTTAGACTCGGAGAACATGGCTGGGAGAAGATGAGGGGGCACCGAGGACCACTGTCGTACTGCAACACTTCATGGCATGGAAGAAGACTTCCACTCCACTCAAATACAACACCAAAAACGAAGCTCAGCTTCGTGCATTGGAGTCACTAGTTTTTCAATGATAATCTGGCTGATGGATGCCTGTTATGAACCTAATGGGGCCCACCTATGATGACATGGAAGACCTGCTCTTTTCCGACCTTACAGTGAAATTGCAGAGTGGAAGCAGCACGCCAACCTCGAATATAGAGTTCAGTCATTCATCCAACCGCCTGATTTAAATCCCATGTAACAATCATGTTAGGCGATCGTCATTGCTACGTTTTTGAGACTTTTCTGACGAAGACAGTTTCTGCTCCGAAAATTTAAAAGGATTGACGGTAACTGTGACTATGTTTCCTTCTACGGTTGAAAACATGTTCTTTTTACTATGTCTTCAAATTTCCACTGTTATTGTTGCTTGCCGATTTTTCAATGACGTCGCCATCAACATTCAAACAAATATTAGGAAAAGAAGAAACTTTACATCTCTAAATATTTCGTGCCCTCAGTTAGGGGTGGCACGATACAAAAAAATGTTATCCCGATAAAAATTTTGAATTATCGCGATAATCGATAATATCTCGTCAAGACAAATTTTGAGGCTGGAATAACCATTTTAATTTTGTTAATTAAAAAAACATTGGCTGAAGCCTAAAATGCAACATTCCATAATGTGAATTATAATGGCACTCGCCATTTGACCAGAGACATGAAAATGCAAGTGCAATTGTCCTTTACTTCCTCACCATGTAGAAACAATTTAGCAGTTGTCATGATTAAATATTGTTTGCATTTAACTAACTCTCCAATAAACTAAACTGGCTAGCAACAGTATTGCACACTTGGTTGGACAGCCCTTGTAAGTCCGCACACAACGCCGCACACCGCTTGTTTCTAGCTACTACAGTTTCCGAGATGTGACAATTTAAGCATCGGGGTTTGCACAATAATTCAATAAATCAGAAAAAGTGCAATACGATAATTGACGAAAATGATATTATCGAATTATCGATTATCATGCCATCCCTACCCTCAGTTTCCATCATGAAAGAAAGCACCTTCAAAATTAAAATGCCTGTCAATTCCGAGCGCCACATCTGTGGTTATCGCAAACGTGAGTGCTTACTGAAACATCAATAAATAAATTTACTCACCTGGTCGTTCCATCTTGTTCCATCTGATCAAAGCCATCACCTGAGGTGGGAAAAATTAACAATAGAATTAATAATTTTCAGTAAATTACCCACATAGCTCTCAATCGCCACCAACCCCTCATCAGGGATAGCAGAGTTGAGAATTTGGGGGAAGGGGGTAGTTTATCAGTTATGTTGCCAAAGCATCCTTTGTCCCCTCCTCTATATTTTCCCTACCCTCAGCCTCACTGATTCAACCCTACAAGAAAACTAACACAATGGAGTTAGTCGCTGAACCTAAGTAAAACACATAAATTAGCATGCAGCTCATGCAAGGTGCATCTACAACATAGCTCTTCATAAAAAAAATATAAGAACACTGAAATACATGTTGCTTTTTCTTCAACACCAAATGTACAGATTTTATGGCAAAAAAGGGGACCACTTGTTGCGTTGCCAGCACTGAAATTCTTGCATCGTTGCAAGATGAACTGAAGTGTTCACCTTGTTTTTTATCTTCGGTCTGCAAACTGTCGCCAAATTGAATCCTCATCCACTGTTAGCTCTATTTGAGAACTCGAACCACTGCTCTTGACTTATTGTGGATAACGGTTGTGTTAGTCATGCATTTAATTATGGGCCATTTTTCAACTTGGGCAGTACTTAACAATATAAGGTTAAATATTTATCCGGATCCAATGTTTTGCTTTAAATATCGCAGAATGCTTTAGGATTTTTAAAGTTTTAGATTGCGTTTATACATCCTTGATGGTAGAAACTGTTGCTTGTTTACGTCGTTTTGCAGTGTGGTGGCTTCAAGTACAAGTAGTAGCAAGATAGTAGTAATTCAAGTGCTGTTGTGAGGTAACACTCCTTCCCGCGCTGCTACATCACTGGGGCTGTTGACCCCGATGAACGAGCCCTGTGAGGCTGTGAGTAGGACTTGGCCATGGGGCAGCAATGCGTGAGGACGCGTCGTTCGCGCGGTCTCCCATCCGCCGGCTAATACTACGTAAGAATAACCGAGTTGGTTGGAAGAGTAACAGGCTAGACTGAGTGTCATCCGTGGCCAGAAACCCCAGTCGGGGGGTGAATCCCGACAGTGCTTTGCAAACACCATCAAAGTTGCACAGTCTGCAGAGAAATATTATCCTTTACCTCCTAACCCTGCAAACTACTGCAGACTGTTTATAATTGAGACTTTTTTTAAAATTCAATCCATTACAAACTAACTACAACTGTAGACTAGAGCGAATTAAGATATGGACAACTGATAGGTGGTGCCCCACCCTCATCCCAAGTTTAGTTTAAAAAAATTAAATAATTTGCTACGTCATTTGTGTACTGGTATTAAAATAGTGGGTGGTTTGACAAAAGTCCCAAACGTTACGTTTATTGTCAGCTTAGGATGGAAACAACAATATTTGACATGGCAGTAACTAATACAGCCGACATCAATATGAACTGATAACAACTGCAGTAAAAGCAAACAAATTTGTGTCTCTTTCAATAAGGATACCGGCAGATGATAAAGTAGGTCAGTTGTCTATTAATTAAATTGCAGGAATAAGAAAGTTCAAGCTTTTAGATTAAATTTCTACGAGCGGTAGAGCTTGAAACAGTAGAGATTTTAACATCATGAAATTTTGCCACGAATCGTGGCATGTTGTTAAGTAACATCCCTGAATACACACAATTTTTTAAAAGAGGAATGCCGGTACCACAAACCGTGTTCCCTGTTTCCAGTGCTTGTCGGAACAGTATTAACTTAAGAAGTAAGTAGAAGTGAAAACTGTAAATAGGTATACGTGGTAACATGTGGACGAATAGCTGTTAAACATTCACTGACTTAGTATTCGTTTCACAACTACCCTACGCTTAACGTTTGAAATTTCTAAAACTAAGTCGAATATAAAGAACAACAAAAACATACACAAGACATAACATGATACAGTCGGTTTACCTAGGCACTTAGCGTTTCATTTGGAAATAGTATGTTAGGGACTGTTCAAGTATTACATCATCAAGAGATTGGCCATTTTCAACCCCTCCTCCCACCCTTGTCATCACTCGTCATCAATTGTTCAAACCCTCTCCTCCAGCATTACATCATTTCTAACTTTACACCCCCCCCCCCCCCGAAGGAATGTTTCCCCTCAGTCCTACATAGGCAAATACGTTTAATATAGGTTTGAGTTGGAGTTGATGCCTCTTGCCTTGGCTTTTCTTCGTATTAAAGTAACCCTTGTACAAGGTGACTCAGTTTACTGATGGGTATAATGCTGACACATAATTCCCCATCATTATCACATTTTTGTTTAAATTTTGCAACTTGAAGCCTTTTGCCTTTGTAGGCTGCCCTGTACATCTAGTTTTCTGAGGTTCTTTTTTTTGCACATTTCCTCCCTTTAAATTTTTGTTTTATTGGGGTAGCGGTACTTATGTCATCAACTGGCCACTCCCCTTCCCCCTCGTCATCAGTAGGAACCGCCCTTCCCACTTCGTCATGACGTAATACTTGAACGGTCCCTTATATCTTGTGTGGTTTTTGCTGATGGGTTATTTTCGATTATTTGAAATTTCTATTTGAAAGTAAATTTACGGATTTCAAAAGCTTAGGAGATTTGCTATTTGTCGCGTATATACAGTGTTAACCTAGGCACAACAATTCTTCCATGGGTTTACCTATTTCGTTAATGTAAGCTCGATACCTGACCAATTTAGACTCAATTTTGGCCCAAGGGTTTGATAGCGAGTGGGGCCGGAGGGTGGGTTGTCTAAAGCTAAGTGTTTCAGTATAAGCATGATAAAATTTTGCTTTCACTTGAATTTCGTTTTAGCTGACTTTATCCAATAGAATGTTGGTTTGATCCGAACCCTTAGCTGAAGTACCATGAAATTTCCCGCAAACCATACTCAACCAATGTACAGTAGAAATATTGGCCTTCTCATCCCTATTTGCTAAGGGGTTCAACACACCCTTACTCCTATTTGCAAGGGGGTCTTGGGTAGGGTTGTAAAATTTTGATTAATTGGCTAAATATTTAGCATAAGGTTAAAAAAAAACGATTACCAACTCCTCTCCCCCCCCGGCGGGCGGTTGTTGTGTTCAAGGTAGAGCCTAACACTTTCGGGCCCATGCCATTTTTATAGTTCCATTTGAAAACTTGCTTCGCGTGACATCACTTGAGGCATCACCCCAATGCACTCAAAGGTCCACGAACGAACTGTTGATACTAAAGGATCAAAACGGACGTCAAAACGGAGCAGTGTATGCGAGGAATAAAGGCATTGAAGTTCAGGACATCATTCATTGCAGACAAGAAAAGTGGGACTCCCAGCTTTTGAACGCGACCAATAAAGCAGCACTCTTTCATTAAATTTTGTTATCTCGGTTTATAAACTGCTGCAGTTTGGAAAATAACGATAAGTGTAAAACGTGATTAATGCCCGAAATATGAAACACTTCGTCCTAACTTTAGAGTAAATCAGACATCTGGAAGGTCAAAGCGGTATTGAGTACGGGTTTGCTATGTGAAAGGTTGTGTTCAGATTGCTTTCAGAAATATTTTCAAAAAAAACTGATCAATATTCTAAAGGAGGTTTCGGTTTGTATTAAACGAAAATTACTAAACGTTTAATCTTCAAGAAGACGATTACCATTTAAATTAATTGGCTCAACCCTAGTCTTGGGAGGACAAACAGGTTATGTCTCCCAGTTCCCTGTAGTGGTGGCTAATTATGAAAGTAGCTCTGTGTCTCCATGAGCATGCCGCCATGATCTCGTAAATGGAGACAACAGCTGCAAATGCTCATGATGCAGAGAGCTTGTGGGCCGGGATGTCTTGGTTGTTCATGGATGGCCATTTAATGTTGCACATATCCATTGTGCCACTTTTGCAGGCAAAAGTATTCCCTTCGTCATGGCTCGCTTGCTGTGCCGTGTTGCTCCCCGCCGAAGTTCTGAAGAAGATGATCAGTAGATAATCACTTAAAAGTCGCCAGTGTTGAAGAAGACTGAACATTTGGCAAAGCGTGAACTGAACTGTCAGTAATATTTATTTGAATCAGTATTTACCGTACTTTCACGCGTATAACCTGCGGGTCATAAGACTTTTTCCTTGAAAAATCGGACCTGTGGCTTATAAGAAGGTGCGGGTTGCACGAGGGGTTTTTTGGTAGACAAAAAAACTTCCACATCTTGGAAAATAAAACTGAACTTTTGGTACGTACCAGTGACAGTTAAATGTGCATGTTGAACTGTCATCAGCGGGGCCTTAAAGTTTGGATTTAAATGATTAAGTTGTTAAATTATTACTTTTTTTTATTCAACAATATTTTTCAAGTTAGATTTATTACGTGATTATTAGATTATCCGTAGGTTATACGAGGGTGCGGGTTATAACTAGTGTACGTTTACAGCATACGCCTAATTTTAGCCGGTGCGGATTATTTGAAAGACGAGTTATACATGTGAAATTACGGTACAATTCCGGGGTACAGAATAGCGTAACACTTGTCCATTCTTTTTCGAATCGGATGTAGCTATTGTTTCTGGAGAACGCTGTGAGCTCGCTCTAGCATACTGCGTAAGGCTGCAGCTAGTACCCTCGTTTCTCAGGTCTCTAATAATTACCACTGGTTAATTACGTGGTACGGTAAACCGTTGTCATTTAGCTGAAGTTTCGTGAACCCCGGGTTTTCTATAAAATTCCCGTGTGGGAGACCGTCTTGTGTATTCCTGTTGACAAAAATACTCGGGCAATTGACTGGAGCCAATGGCACTTGAAAAGATTAAGGAGTTGCAGCGTTGCTTATTACCCTCCAGGTTACTCTCTGACAAGCTTCTACGCCATCAAGCATGGTTTTCATACTGCTTTGCATTAATTTGTCATTTCTAAGGCATTCATGGCAGGTGGGTTCTCCGTTTCAGGTACATCTAGCACCGTACCTGCCCAACAAAAAAGTGATGAAATAGCCACGAGGCGCTACATTTGCCCATGCGAAAGCGCCTGAGGGTAGAGCTGAGTAGTAGCAAGAAACTTGAGGTAAATTGGACAGGAAACGAGCACATTTTAACGAATTAGCTAAGTAAAGGCGAGTATTTTCGGATTTAAGTGGAAACCTGTTTTGCAGCTATACTGATAGAACTTTAAATTCGCACCAAAAAGTTAATCTAATGGCAGATTTAATATTGATAGTCTCATCTCTACATTTACGGTACCAGTTTTAAACAGATTACCAGTGCGTCCATCCTGCTGAGCTCACAGCCCCTTTTATTCTTAATCATAGATTTGGTTAATAAGCTGACATTTTAAAAGGCCCATGACTTCAAATTTGACCGTATGTTATGCTTATTAATGTGGTAAGAAGCAAGAAAAGAGTAACTGCTACTTCCTTGACAAGGCACTGAAGTGTTAGAGATGCAGCTTTAGGAGTTGCATCGCTCCATCGAAAAATTATCTAATTAACCACAACCCCCCCCCCCCGCACTGTTATTTTGAACTAAGGGAGGTGCATACTGAAGTTGCACTAGGTGTTAAAATCCCTGTGCATTTATTATGCACTAAGAAATAGTCTAGCTTCTCAAAATGGAAAGCTATAACAGCCTGCTACCTGTGTAAAGTAACTAGCTTTTTTTATAAATGTGCATGGTTTTGTAATGTTCAATTTTCAAGGGAGCCCTCACAATACATTATTTCATCTTACTCTTAGAGGTGGAGATGGGGGTTACTAATATGTTTGACTGAACTCGAACAAATAATGATAGTAAATCATTACTTAAAAATGAAAACTTAATCCTGTTTCAATTCTAAAACTTAATTTTCCTCTGTCAAAAAGCAGCAGTGGTTCGATGATCTTAAAATATTGCACAGCAAATGGTATAAAGGAGTAGTACAATTCTGACAAATTTTGCACTTTGCAGACAATGAAGTAGAACTGTTGAGACCAAAGTTTCTACACTTTCGACGTGTTTGTGTGTTGGCGAGTCTGTAGTGTGCTGTAATTAATGGCCGTCCTGCGATGACACTTATTAACAGCTGTACATACTACGGCCATCTTGTTGAAGCAGGTTACGCATGCCAGAAACTACAAAAAAGAAAAATACATGATAATCGAAAAATAAATAATAAGTAAACAAATTGAACGAAACAACACCAAAAGAGACCTAATGAATACAGTAAGACCTAAGCCAATGTTGAGCGCGTTTGTATGAAATGAACTGAAACCACAGCAACCAAGGAAAACTCGGAAATAAAAATGCAGAGAATCAGCCAATCGCCAAACACCGAATACTAACTGTCAACTGCTCGCAATTGGCTGAACTCTAAAAATTACAAAGAAGCAGGTGCCACATGAAAAGCTTCGGTGCACGAGTGAGGGACGGACAGACGGCGCAAGGCCAAGGTGGCGCTACCTGTGTGCAGCCGGGCTCCATGGGGATCGGGCAGAGTGGAAACACCGGCCTCGGGACCACAATAGCAGTCCTCCGAATGGGACGAGGAAGAGTGGGAGGGAGAGGAAGGGTCTGCAGTAGGATGGGGTTGCAGGCCAGCTTGTCTGGTCGCATCTGTTTGGCTTTTAGAAACGGTAACAAAAGACGTTTTGTGCGTTGTGTGCTCAGTGGTGGCAGTCGGTCCCTTAGCACCACTTAGTGCGGTATGGCGTACAACACGTGTAACGTTGCCCTGAGTGTCACAAGTCTCGGCCTCGGGTATTGGGTGGGTTGGGTCAAAGTCGGGAATGGCTGAACGCATAAACTCTTCCATTTGCTGACGAGCATCAGGCCCTGAGAAAGTCATGGTTTGAACTTCAGGTTGAACTATGCGACGCCTAATCACACGTCTCACATTTCCGTGCTCGTCAGTTGACTCTTCCACATCTTCATCTTCTGTGGTCCGCAACTCTCGACGTGCACGGGTTACCAATTCTTGTAGCTTTTCTTCAGCATCGTCACCAGTAAATTGGAGGTCAGTTGCCCGTGGTGGCATTACAACACGGTGCTGTACTGTTCGCACAACGTGAACATTGCCTTCATCATCTGTGGTTTCCATTTCTACAACATCTTCTCCTGGTTGAAATTGGGCAATGAAGTCGCGCATTTGGCGTTCAGCATCTGGCCCTGCAAATGTCACCGTTCTAACTTCAGGTTCCATCATAACAGTACGCTTAACACTTTGTGGAAAAGTAGTCGAATATTCTTCGCCACCAGTTGTTACATTTCCTTCTGAATCCATGTACGAGCGGAATGTTGCTTCTGTCTGCAAGTTGCCTTCAGAATCAATGTAGCGACGGCTGGTATCTCGCTCTAGTAAGAAGGGCCTTATGTCGTGAGGAGGGGTAGTAGGCAAAAATGAAACTCCACTTGAACGTGGTGGATGGAGCTCAGGATCTAATGTATCTGTGCTAGATACCATAGTAGAATCTTCGCCAGATGTCTGCACACTTGCAAAACTGGAAGACATTATTGAATCCGTTTCATATTGATATGTGGCGTGAGTGGCAGTGGAGCTGCTCGGTTCTAGAGAGTCGGTACTTGATACCATCCCGTCGCCCTTGCCACCTCCTTTACCCAGTGAATCTCGGTCGTACTCTTTACCGCTTGAGCTAGTGTCGTGCCCCGTAGCACCTACTTCTCCTTTAAGAGAATCAGAATCGAATTCATCTCGGGAACCAGTAGGTTTGTCTTCACGTAATGAATCTGGATCACCGTCGATAGGAGGACCCTTTTCTCCTGGCCGATCTAAGTCTTCATCGCCTTGCAACGAGTCCTGGTCGCAGTCGCGTGTGCCAGTTCCGTCACCCTCCTCCAGGTCATACTCCCGCTCCCGCAACGACTCAACGTCGTACTGTGTTGTGGTGGAGGCCGAGCTGTGGCCGCGGCTCTGATGGGGGCTCGAATCGGAGCTGAACGTGCGGCTTACAAGTACATGCTGGGCTAATGTTGCTTGCCTAATAGCAGCATCAAGCGGCGGGGGCAACGGTGGATCAGCATCCAACTCTCTTACTTCTCCGCCGTCTAGTGAATCTGCATCTGCCTCATCCTCTACTTCTGGTGAAGGAGTTTTATCTAAGAGGCTGCTCTCAGTCGCATCTCCGCTGCCACCGGAACCGGAATCAAGTTGACCCCTGATTGCAGTTGGTTTAATTTTGCCAGCAGCCACCACTTTTACGTCAACAGTCTTCTCAGCTTCAAAACGTTCCACATTTGATTGGGCTTGCCGAATGATTTCATCAATTTCGAACATGCGTTTGTCATAGTCATCTACATCACTGTCATCTTCATGGCCATGCTCCGATAGTGTTTCCTGGCTCTCTGACTCAGACACTTGACTCTCATGCCCTTCTTCTATTTCTGACAGACGTGCTGCTTCATCTTGTGCCATCTTTTCTACTTGTTCCGCAGCTACGCATTCGTGCTCGAGATGTTCAAACTCTGTCAGTGATGATACAGAAGCATCATCCCCTTGTCCACTTCGGCTGTGAATTTTTCGCCCATTAAGTGAATCCTGCGAGCCAAGGCTGGATCTACGATCACCTCGAATGATCTCGGCCTCTAGACGTTCGAACTCTTGCAGAGAAGACATGGACACGTCATCATGTTCACCACTCTTGCTGAAAAACTTGCGACCAGCCAAAATGTCAAATTCAGGTGTGCTGCGTGTTGATTCTTTGGGGCAGCTGCTGCAATTTGAGTCTTTGTCTCTTTTCTCTTCTTCATCATCATCCGGTTTTTCTCCTTCTTCCAAAATGTCTTCCAGAGGTTCTTCATGCATATACATCTCGCCTTCTCTAACATAACCCTTTTCAAATTCCATCTGGTATCCAAATCCGGTCACGGCTCTCGTTACTTTCTCGCCTTCAAATTGTAATTCTAGCCAATCTCGTGGGTCTCTTGCCACACCCCGCATAAACTTGTATGACTCTGCTGTTTCTTTCTCCCCCTTTTCTGGTGACTCACTTTCAAACACTTCTTCTGCCTCGCCATCATACTCTGGAAAGTAGCGCACATCTACAGGTTTTACAACAGGTGGTGTGGAAACCCCTGGAATGTCTTGTGCAGCCGAAGTCATCATCTTCGCCACTGGTTGTTGATCTGGGAGGCATTCTTCAGAAATTGGTTCTTGAGGCAATGCGCAAACATCTGGTAAGTCCTCACCTGGTCGCTTTACAGCATGAATTTCTTCTTCCAGGATAATTTCGTACTGTTCATCAGGCGCTTCAACCAATTCAAACGGTTCACTACTTTGGGAGTCTTTGCGTGCTTTCTCTTCCATATATTTCTCTTCCATCTGCTGTAGAATGTATTCTTGACTACTGGCGCTATCTGATGCTTTCTCGGAACCTTCAGTTGATGGTGTGATTTCCCGGCTAGCCTTTTGGTCTTCACCAGCATCTAGGAATTCACATTTTTTAACTTTGATTGGGGTAGCACACTGAGTAACCGTAATATCAGGAATATCTCCAGTAACATCCACTTTCTCTACTGATGACCTCTCACTTGTTTCATACTCATGTTTTTCGGCCAGACAACTCATATCTTCCATCTTTTCGGCACGAATCAAGGCACCTGGTCTGTCATCATCCACTTCTTCAAAGACGACAACTTTACCAGTTACTGTCCGAGTCGTGCCAAATTCTTTTTCTAGTTCTCCTACAGTGGCTTTCGTTTCAGACACTACATCTGGGATGTCCTCTTGAATTCTGTATTCGTCTTTGGGTTCGGGAGATGGTGGACGCTCAACTTCCTCAGCCACTTCAGGAATCTCCTTTCCATCCGAAGACTGTCGCATCAACTCGGTCAATTCTGAATCTGGTCGATCATCAGAAAACTGTAACTCTGAATATGGTCTTTGATCAGAGTCTGATCGACTGTAAAAGGATTCAGCGTGTGACTGTGGTCGGCTACTGTCCAGGTCTCTTAACTCTGACTCGGGACGATCAACTTCAAGGTCGTGAGGGAAGCTTTCCTCTTCAGGTTCTACTGGCATTTGTGCAAGAGCAGGAGCTGATGGGATGGCAGCTTCATACATATACACGGTGGTGGCAGGTGCTTGTCGGCTGCTTTCTGATCCCTGTCCTTGTTCTTCACGATTATCAGTTTCAGATTCAGCACCTGACATTTCTTCATCTGAACCCTTGTCTGCTGCAACATCTGTACTTGTGACGACTCGTGGATACTCAAATGCCTGTTCACCGAAAAGAACTTCCGACTCTTCCATGTCGCCAATATCCTTTTCTTTATCTTTATCTTCACTTTCATCTTCTTCTTTCCTCTCATCATCTTTGTCCTCTTTGCACCGACTACGCTGCGACTTCTGCTTACGGCCATCAGAGGTTTCATGTTTTGTGTCCTCTGGATGGTCCGAGACTTTCTCTAATGCTTGAGCCCCTAAGGCACTTGGGACAGAATGCTGTACCCGTCTGGGTTGTCCATCATCACTATCATCGTACTCTGGGACAAAATCCACTTCAACCGGCCCGTTGGTTTGTGAGTAAACATTGGATTCCGTGACAGATGTCATCTTCTCAGAACGGGTAACTGTACTTGTTATAATAGTGGCGGTACTGCTCTCAGCGGCTTCAGTGATAGTCTTGCTGCTTTTATCTTGAGAAGAAACTCGCATTTCGTCAGATATACTAGTAGACGCTACTGTCCCTGCATCGGTCTGAGAATGAAAATAATCGCTGCCATTGCTTTGAACACTTTTTGTTGATGTTACTTCTTTCTGAGGTGCGTCGGCATCACCCTGACTGGCAGGGAAAAAGGCTTGCTCGTCACGAGAGGGACTTAAATCATCCACTTTTTCCCCCGCCATGTATGCCCCGGACTCCTGCCGATACATAGTCGCTCGAATGAGCCGCTCACTATGGTGCTGCTCATAGTCAGTGAGGGAGGACCCAGAATGCTGTGGGGTCAGTTGGACGGGCCTTCCCTCTGAGGCCGAGTGGTAATCAGTAGAAGTGTCATCCGTGTCAGGTGAGGCAGAGCGCTCGACAGTCAGTCGCCCACTCGAATCCGAACTGTAAGCTTTAGGTCGTTCAGACTTCAATTGTACATCGCCCTTACCTGGATCAGCAGCAGCAGCTTCGATTTCGGTGCTTCCATACTCGGGAATGCTGTCTTCAAAATCCGCTACCTCAGACTCGGATACCACTTCAAATGGACTGCTTGGCTCCTCCAGTTCTTCATATTTAACTTGCCCATCGCGGCCAAACCTTCTGTGTTCCACTTCAACAAATGTTTTTTTACTTTCTATTTTCAGAGGAAAATCTGGTGGCTTAAATGCTTCATGTCCTCTAATGACTGGTTCAGGAATAATAGCTTCATATGGTTCTTTAACACCTTCAGAGGCAAAATACTTCTCATCATCTATTACTGGTGTTTCCATGTCGCGTTCTAATTCTGTGGTTGATGGTACAAATGTCTCGCTCGTCTCCGACGAAACTTCCAGGCTTCCTAGATGACCTGAGCTATCCGAGTCAATTGAACGCATTGACTCCCTTGAGCTGTGACTCAAGGATGTGGCTGCTGTCTTGTATTCTCGCGACGAAGTCGCTGCAGTGGACGAACCATCCTGGGAAGTTACGCAAGTCTCATATTCGGATGATCCCGGCGCACCAGCCACCAATGCCTCTACATCAGAGGAGCATGGTCGGCTGGCTGCAGGAGTTCCCCGAGACGTCAAGCCGCTATCTGTTTCAAATGAATAGAAATGGCTTTCACCACCTGAACTAGAATAAGATTCTCCTTCACCCAACACGGTCTTCGTTACTTTACCATCAATTGGCAATCTGTCCGATAACTTTGGATCACTTGAATCGGGGGTAGAACTATCTTCTTCTGTAAGTCTTCGTGTAACACGCTCACGTTTCTTGGAAGACTCCTCAACAGTTTTTAAAACCTTTTCAGAACTTTCCCGATGTGCTGAAGATCTCTGTGTTTTAGATCGCAGCAGTTCAGCATGCATTTCATCACTTTCACTCTCCGTGGCAGACGACAACGATTCTGCTACTATCTTTTTGACTTTGTATGTATCTGACGATTCCTCAGATGATGATGTTCTACTAACTTTCTTTTCTGTGACCCCTTCTGGGCTTTTAGTTTGAACCACGTCCTCCTGCATGCTTTCCTCTTTGGCAGTTTCAGTGAGTGTTTCTTCAGATGTTGTTGTTGACTTTTTTTGAGTGTCCCCTGTTGCTGTTTCTACCATTTCAATTGTCGTTTTGGAATGATCATCTTCCTTCTTGTCTGCTTGGAACGCTTCTTCTGCAAAGGATGTTTTCTGAGTTTCTTTCTCTTCAGATGTGGTTTCTTCTACGGACACTGACTGTATAGTCTCTAATCTGGATATCATTTTAGATGAAATAGTTTCAACATCGATTTTTGATTCTTTGCTCTCTTTTGATTGTGTTACTTCCATGTCCCTGATTTCTTGTTTCAGTAAAGAGCCTTCCTCTTCTTCCAGTTTTTGGGACATTTCTTTTTTGTGCGACAGAAGTGTTGACTGCAAGACTTCGGATTCCATTTCGGCTTCCTTGAACTTCTGATCTAGTGTCCCAGCTACTTCTTGCTGCATCTGCATGAAGTGCGTGTGCATCTCTTCAGTGGCTTTCATTGATTCGAGTCGTTCGGTGTGCCTCTCAACTGGTGACAATTCGTCACCACTTGCACGCAGATCTTCATCAGTAATTTCCACACTAGAGGTTTGTGTCTGCGATAGATGTTCGTCAGCATGTATATCAACAGATCCTCTTGGAGTACACTGCAAAAATACCGGTTCAGCATCATCCTTCTTGGGAGAATCATCAACCGATGTTCTCTGTGTACACTGCAAAAATACCAGTTCATCCTCCATGTCTTTTTCGGGAGAAGCATCAAATCTTTCAACTAAATCCTCTTCTGAAATTTCTGACGGTATGTGCTCAAGACGAGGATGTTTGGATGTAACAATTTTAGCCTGGTCTTCTTCCTTTTCCTCTACTGCACCACTCTTCGTTACGACACGAGTATGACAAAGTTCAAATACTCCTGTAGGTTGTAGTTCCTCAAGAGTGACTCCTTCCCGGTCTTCATCCTCATCTTTTTCAATGATAACTTGCTTGCTAGGAGGTATTTCTTGTGCCGTTTCTCGTATTTGCATTTCGGCTTGCTCTTGCACTGAAACTTCCCACAGAACAGGTTCTGGGCATTGTTCTTTCGCGCTCTTTATAATCACTTCTGCTTCAGCTTCTTTACGCTGCAGTTCGCTTACTCGCTCTTTATGCCTGGCAAATTCTTCTTCATCTTCTTTGTCAAATTCATGTGGGAAAACAGGCAAGTCTTTTTGTTCTGGTGACTGCCCGTTCGGAGAGTCTGCCATAGCTTCTGAAAAAATGTCTGATCTCATTCGGTGAGCCACATATTGCTCAGCTTTCCTACCGGTATCAGAGGACTGAGAAAGAATGTCTTTTTCTTCGAGTGAACCACTGTCAATGGTTTCGTCCAACTCGTGAGTAAAAATGTCCGATCGAATTTGTTTAGCCAGCTTTTCACCTTGATCTAATGATTTCTCACTAACAGAAATTGAAGGATGAAGATCTTTTTCTTCGAATGAAAAGTCTTCAGTTTCTTCCAGTTCTCTCGCAACCATTTCTTGTTTGATGTGCTTATCTACGATAGTCGATGGAGTATCTTTGTCAGTTTCAATCAGTTTCTTTTGTTCTGGAGAAATCTTTTCTAAGCTATCGCTCATCTCTTGTGTAAAAATTTCCTTCTTGAATTCGGTTTCCTCCTTTGTAGTTTGAACAAGTCTTGTGGTCTCTTCAAACACACCACTTTCTTCCTCAATGGTATCACTTGCCAACCTTTCTGCGCTGATGGCTTGAATTTCAACTTCTAAATCAGGACGTGAAACTTCAAACGGACTTACATCTGAGGGCTGTTCAACCTTTGTGCTATCATCAATTTCGTCTACTCCAGCAAAAGCACGGTTTTCAAAGGCCATGTGCACCGATCGCCGACTGGTGCTGATTTCACTCTCAGAATCTGTACTTTCCGTGCGACTTGAGTATACGCTGCTACTTGACTCAACGACGCTACTTCGGAATTCTTGCACTTTTGTTGTTACAGACTCCGATGGTTTTGCAATAAACACGTCTTGTTCAAAACTTTCTTCACGATCTGAAAAATCAGACACTGTAGTTTCCATCTGGCTTTCTCTACCACTAACTGCTAAATCCTCTTCGATGACTCTAGATACAACTCCAATGGCGGTAGTTTCAGTCTGCGTTGTATCAGTATCACTTCGATCAGAAGTTTCATAAGGAAGGCTATCAGGAATTTTAGTACCTAAATCTTCACTACTAGTAGACACAATTGATTTTTTACGTGTTTCTTGCTGAATAATGGTAACTTCTTCGCTAACAACATCTTGGGCAACATCAGAGACCGAGACTGGGACAATGTCAGGGGAGGATTCTGGGGGACCATGCTTATCCGACGTAAGTTCGGTTGGTGATACACCAACGTGGATTTGGTGTTTAGCTGACAGGTGTGTTGGATATTCGACAGCAGGTGAGATCTCAGACTCAACTGCAGACGAGGGGGGTTCAATGGGGGAGAGCTTACTGAGTGGCGACACAACACCGCTTATGATAATAGTTTGCTGTGGTAATGATTGCTTGGTGGGGGAGGGGGCGACTTTCTCCAATATGACTTGCTGGTCCGTAGGGGGCAGTTTATCTAAAAATGTTAGTAAGGAGAGCACAGGTTAGTACAAAGGTCCATTATACATCTTTTTTTTTTTTTGCTGTTGTCTATTATATGACCTTCATTAAGAGGTCTCTACCTTCAGGCTTGCGTTATTCAAAAGACCACAAGGATTAGCCATGCTAATAGATAAGATGCTCATCACAACTTCCATGCAGTCACAGGCTATAATTGCCGTGCTGAACATTATTACTGTGAAAAACCACGGAATATAAATGTGATCAATACTCTTGCTCATCAGTTACTCATTCCAGACACTTCATCAAAGTACTTGATGCATATGTTTCACCATGCTACTCTCATGGCTAGCTACATGCAACTGTGTCAAGACAGGCTCATATCCAGCCAAAGGTGTGGGAACGTTGCACAAATCAAAAACATCTGAACACACAAAAAATGCAATGATGTGTCAGGCAGTGTAAAAGAAATAACCAACAAAAACGATACATTTCAATTTAAAGAACACTGATGCAACACCCCATGCCAAATGCACATCATAAAATACCGTCAGGAACAATCACAGAATGAAATACATTTTTACAAGGAAATAATAAACAAACACGATGCTGAATGGTATAAACAAAACCACTACCAAACTCATGCAGATGCAATATGTAGGACTGCAATTGCCATGGGTCTCCTATTAGACGAATTTAAGAATTAAATCAAACTGAATGTTTACTATCATGCCAAAAAAAATTAAAAACAACAGAATGCGACGAGGCATTCTTGTTACAGTTTGATGAAGGCATTCGCCAAGTTCGAACAAACCCATTAACATAATCTAACTAACCAAAATACACATGGCAAAAAAAAAAAAAAACCATGCTCACCGCAAAGTAAAACAGCCCATGTCATTACCAAGCCTGGGGGATGCACTACTTTAACTACAGTTTGTTATTTTATCAATCGACAAAGGTTATTGACAAAAGTTTGACTGCAACACCCAAACAGTTGCAAATTCCCTCTCATTTGTGGCGTCGGTGTAATTTTATACTGGCAGAGGACAAAAGGATGACTTGGTTGTGTTAGTAAACCAATCAAATCTAATGGTTGAGTGGTGATGTTCATCGGCCCCTTGCCATCTTCGACAAGTGGTAGGCAACGACAAATAACTACACCACCACTGATGTATCAACCACAAGCTTTTGGTCAGCTTATTACTTTGATTTAATCATTCTTTCCGAATTGAATAAATTTAGAAAAGAGGCAGAGGCATAGATTTAGTTCCTAGCTCAGATCCTGCATTGCCACAGCAGAGTTGTTAGGCGTGCTGCTTTTTGTTACGATTGCCAAAATCTTACTACTTAAGTTCGGTACAGCAAGTGTACCTTTCTCTGAGGACTGCAAGCTGCTGTCATCCACAATCTGCTGGAAGTCAGGTGACGAGTGATGGCGTGTGATCGCAACTGTGTCGAGGGACCCACCACAAGGTTCTGTTACTGTCGGGCACATCATTTCATCATCCGATGACCACTCATCTGGTCTGGCAGTGATGTCTGTAGGAGATAGGACACCACTCTTCTTTCCCATTTTCCAGCTTGCTTTCCGTTCTGAATTGGGCGTCGTGACGATGGGGCGAGCTTGACTGTCTGGCGTTGCTTCCACGTCCTGCTCATAACTCACATCGACGGGAGTGGGGAACGGGCTGGGCGACTTGCGGTCCGCAGTGAACGTCCCTTGTTCACCCAAAAACTTTGGTCGTTCCTCTGCTAACGTAATACTCGGTATGAGGTTAACAGTTCTGCAACCCTTCAGTCCCCGTTTTTATTGCAGTTACCACTGAGGAAAGCTGCTTATGACGCACTCTATTGTCCCCTTTCCATTCCCGTACAAGCATATTGCACCACCAGGCTTGGCCACATGTTACAAATAGTAGCGATGGTAGCACGAATGGCTGTGGAGTGTCGGCAGAAGTCGTACACATCCAGGCAAACAAAAATAATTATAACCCAAAAGAAAAATGTAACTCAGTGCTTTTCTGCAATAGATAAATCAAATCAAGAAAAAAAGCAAGCATGTAAACAAATTTGCCTAACTTAATTGCTTTTCCTGGTGTACAACAGTGGAGCAGAAGTGTTGAATGTTATGTGCGCTGGCAGAGCACGTGTCGATAAGTTAGTGAGCATTTGTCTCATTGGAAGTAGCACGAAGAGCAAAAAACTCAACAGACAAGCAAAGCAAAGACAATCAAAGCAACGGGCTCACAACGGTGATGGAAAGTTAGGTACCTGCTTGGGTTAGATGTTCAGGGAGCTCTGCGATCGTAGCAGGGCTAGCCTCAACCTTTTCATCAAGGGAGGCATCGGTAGGTTTAGGGGCATCGGAGGATACTACATCTGGTTTGGCTTCTTCATCAACCTTTCCTTCAAGTTTTGAGTCTTTTGCTTCCTCCTCAATTTTCTCAATGATCTCTTGTTCAACTGAGGTTAGCTGCTGTATACTGCGCAGCTCAACAATGTCAGAAAGAGGCAAATCTTCGCTTGTACGACTGCTTACTTCTACTTCCAGCGAAGATTGTTGCGGTAGTTTAACTGACCTGAGATCATACTGATCTGCATGCTTGCGCACTGCTTCTGATTTGAAGTATTCAGTAATCTCACTCCACGCAGCGGCCCCTTCTGTTACAGTTTGTTCTGATACTACTGTCTCCTCTGGAGTTTTTTCTTCCACATTTATCTTGCCGATTTGAAGCTGCCTTCCACCATCTTTGGAATCTGAAGGGGCACTAGAAGAATGCAACTGTCGAAGCTCATCAATACTGCTAAGACTGCCAAGGCTGCCTCGTTCACCCAGCAATGACTTCAACTCAGTGTCGGGAGTTAAAAGGTCTTCTTCAATTTCGGGTGCCTCATCCTCTGTACGCACTTCAGCCAGTTCAATCTCAAGTCGGCCCAGCTTTTCGATGCTATCCCCACCAGCATCTGTTATAATCTTGTCTACTTGGGCATGGTCCTCCAAGGACTCGTCCGTTGGGGTGACGCGGGCCACGTCCTTGTCTACGGTCAAAGACTTGGCCGCTGCATAATCCCCAGTGGCCGAGGATTCGGCTGGGTAGTCGTCAGGAGATGGTTTTGACAGACTGAAGTCTTCCAAACCCATCCGTTCGAGGCAAGTATCAATGTCAACCACCATTTTCCTCTCCACCTGAAGAATGGTTTTTGTGCTACCTGTCACCTCATCTCCCTCCACCACCTCTTGTGCCTTGACTAACATTTCTGACACAATGTCAGTGGCAACTCGCACAACCCCATCGCCTGTTGCTTTCTCTCTTGATACATCCTCTAATATTTTAAAACTGACGCAAGGTTTAGAATCTTTTGCACTTATTTCTTGTCTGGATGTCAAATCTATAATAACCTCCGATTCAGTGTCGTGGTCTGTGCCTAGTTGATCAACATCAGTGTGGGTAGTTTCAACTCTGGTAATTGTTGTTGTGGTGTCTTTAGTAGTCTCGGCCATAACCACGTCTGACGTTTCCTGTACACTACTAGTAGTCTCGGCCATAACCACGTCTGATGTTTCCTGTACACTA
>JAHWFP010001800.1:0-15905 GCA_023313725.1 Lithobius niger | reverse complement strand
CTAGTAGTCTCGGGCATAACCACTTCTGATGTTTCCTGTACAATACTGTCTTTTTCAGCTTCCTCCTCCAATAACACTGTAGCCTCATCAACTAACTTATCAGAAACAATAGGAGAATCTTCTGAAGGGACAGTTGTTAAATCTATTTGGGTAGTTAGTACTGGGGAAACTGCCTCTGCCTCTTTAAAACCTAATTTTGTTTCAGCTGGCTCTACCATCTCATCCTCTGAATCTTTAACGGCTTTGATCTCAGTGTCATCAATTATTTCCCATTCTTCTGGTTTGTCTTCATGGGAGCTTTTCCCATAACCCTCTTCATCACCCATTATAGTTTCATCCTGCTTGTGCACCTCATCGCTCTGCTTACCTTCAACAGTTTCTTCAACAGGTGGGACCTCTTGAGCTTCATCAGTAGGTGATTTTCGAGACTCGTCTTCAGCAGCAGGATATGACATCACACCACTAAACACTTTCGGAATGTCATCCTTTGGTTTGGCATCTTTTTCTACAAACTCACGAATGGAACGAATTTCAATTGCTTCCTTGCCAACCTCCATTGTCTTTACAAGCAGTTTAATTTCAGCTTTAACAGCTTTGCCTTCATCGGCATCTCCTGTGCTTTCGCCAATACTGGACACGTCTGCATCATGAGCCGACTCCTCATCTACTTCTTTAGTTTCTTGCAACCTTGCTTCTTCTTCGTCCAATTCAAATTCCATGGTTTCAGTATCTCGCACTGTTTCTTCAACTTGTGACTCTACCTCTCCCCAGATCTTGTCACTTGCAGTTTCTTCTTGTAATTGTTCTTTTAGCTTATCGAGAGGTACTTCCGGTCGACCTTGCGCTTCTTCTACCAACATTTGGGATTCTAGCAGCTGATCTTCTTGTTCTTGTAGTTGTTGTTCTTGCTCACTAACCATGCTAAGTATGGACGAAATCTTCGCTTCAATTTTTTCAATGGGCTCAGGTTGCTCATCTAAAATTTCTGTTTCAGATTTCCTTGCTTCAGCCACATCCAACTCTGGGGACATCCGCTTCTTTTCAGCACTCTCCAATGTTGAGGCTAAGGTTGTGGCAGCTTCAGCTACTCGCTCTGTTACCATTTCCATCTTTTGCTCTGCAGACTTTGAAGCCATATCTGGCGTGTCTTTTGGTGTTTCCAGATCAGGCGTGAAAGGAGACATTTCTTCATCTGCTGTTGGCTCTTCAGGCGATGTTTTTAATGGAAGTTGCTTGCTTTTACGAGGAGGGGCAACAGGTAATGAGGGTTTACTACTATCCTCATCTTGAGGAGGACCAAGTGGACGAGGAGGAATTTGAGGTGGCTCTTTTTCAGGCTTCCCAACGGTAGGTGGTGGGGGTCGGGTGGGAGATACTTTTTCGGATAACTGAACAGGGGAGGGAGGTGGCGGTCTTTCAGGTTTCGCCTTCCACTCTGGCTTCTCTAGGTCTTTAGCAATGGCACTTTCCTCTAAGCTGCGACGAAAGAACTGAACTCTTTCTGCAAAAGGTGCCACCTCTTCAACAATTTCACCTTGGTTCTCGGGAGAAGTCCGTTCAACACTCCCTTCTTTTGAACTGCTTTGCTGTGTTACCACTCTTTTTTCTACCACTGTCTTCTCACTCACTACAATACTTTCAGTAGTTTGCCCGTCAACAAGTTTCTGGAAAAAGTCTTTTCTCTGAGCAAAGGGAACAGTTTCTTCGACGATCCCCGCTTCAGAGTCTTCAGCTTTTGTGTCCGTTGCTTTGCTCGTTTCTACAAAAGGAATTTTAGAGGGTTCTACTGTTTTGCTTAGTATAAGTTATGTTAAAAGCTACGAAAGATATAGACAAATATTATGGCTAATCGCCATAAATCTAATTGGGACAAATTACAAACATGCTTGTTAGCTATTTTTGATAAAATTAGTTTTCAGCTTTAATACTCATAATTTAGTAACACTAATGTAACAAGCCTAGCTGTAATAATCAGAAACTAAGAGACTGCTGATGTACATTAAACTATCATATATATGGGGGCTGCATAGACACTGTACAACTGCATGCATTTGTCGCCTGTTATTAGGAACAATCCTCAAAATCTAACAAAAGAAGTTCAACACAATACACAACCTTTGCTTCACCTATATCACTATAGTTACTGAGCAAGCGCTAATTGGTAAGTAATATAAATGGACGCATGTCTCGTGTACTTACCATCCAAGGGACGACTAAAGCATTTTTTGCTTGCTTCCAACAAAATGCAAAACTACGCTGCTTTTTTTTATCACAGTTGTTAGCAATTAGCAACTTAGCATGATACGGAACAGGTATCGGGAAGTGCACCTTGCCATGCAAAACAAACAACAGTTCCTGCAGTGACAGAAGCGCTCGGCCAAGCCTGCAACTGCTCACACAGCCATCGCAGCAGCATCGCTACTTACTGACTGGGGTAATCTCAAGGGGAAATATACAACAAAATAAAAACAGGTGAATCCGCTTTTGGAAATATCATGCAACTCGATAACTATTTCAAAATAGAAATACTTTAGTGCAAGGAAAACGAAATGAACAACCGAACACAAGCCTGAAGAAACAGTGATGGAAATACCTGTGGCGTCAGGACTTCCTCGTGACACCTTCTTACCAGCTTCTGCTAAAACAAAGACGTACAGTTGTGAAGACCTCAACTCTGATTAAAAGTACTGTGCGACTCATACTAACTGAAGCATGAGGGTAGTTTATATTTATTTTTAATAGTCCTATCAGTAAGCTCTCAGCCATCTTTGCAGTATTGCCATGAAGGAAGTGAAGGAATGTGAAAATGGATAGAATATCAGGTAGGATGTGGGTTGGGCGAGTGAGGGTAACATTTAATGAGACCATGAATTACGCACCATTGGATAAACCAATTTCGAAACTTATGGTTATAAATTGGATTCCATGCACACCTTCTGGCAAGTCCACATGGATGAAACTACATCTCGCAATGCAAAACAGCACATGCACTGCCACAATTACATCAAGCACTAAGAACTTGTGGCTGATCCACCTCAACTCATAACAAAAATGAAAGTGTTGCTACATCTTAGATTAACAAAATCTTTAAATGGGGAATTAGGGAGAGAGGAAGGAGTTGTCTCTAAAACTGCAAGCTCATCTTCTGGTTATGGATGCAAATTACGCGTAATGAAAAAGTACAAAACAAATGGCCTTGTACTAGACAACTGGAATACAGTTGGTGACATGGATCCTAGTTTAAGGGGATTCTAAAAATGAGACATGCAATGATCAAAAAATCAACAGAACAATCGTTAAAAACTAAGTGTTTCTCAAATCCCGCTCATGCAAAGGGCAGCAAAACAAAAAATGAATCAAATAATGTCCGCTTCTACAAGAAATAAATCGTAAAAAATAAGTATACTTGAGGAAACCATCATGCAACTCAACTGTGGGATAAAAAAAACTTTGATATTAGTCACAAAATGCTATTAACACACACATGGATTATCATTCATTGATTCAGGAACGGAGTTAAAGTAGGCCTATATGGCTACAACACATTTTGAGGATTTCCCAGGTGAAGGATGTGTGTACTCAACCGTTGCGGCTATGCATAAAGATGGCAGCTTCTATTTCTTGCTAAGTATTTTCTTTGCCGATAAACTTGGGTTCAGGACTTATTGAAACAAATGCATCTGCCATTTTCCAATTAAAAGAAGTAGAAAATGAAGTACAAAATGATAAATTTTCTTTTCTGAAAACATGTTAGTACACAATGTATTAAAACCAAACGGCTATCAATAAGTTTTATCGAGTTCAACCCTTCGTGACCACGTTTTTATTAAGTATACATTACATGCTTAATAAAATCGTTAAACATTTTGCAATTAAGCTTTTAAAATGTACTTTTTTGTGTTATAATGAAAAAATGCATCTATCTTGCGGTAATAATTAAAATTAAGTCGGAAAAATCCACCAGTGAAAATTATATACGCTTGGAATAATAACCATCCTTTCACTGAAACCGCCCAAGACTGACATGTCCCTTGTTTCTATTGCATCTCAGGTATAGAACATAGCATTTAAAGTTTATAATCCTGGGTATTATTTCGCAACTATAACTGTGATAACTGAGGTAAATTTAAAATGCACTTTTGTATTACAATTTTGTAGGCAACTGATGACCACCAACTGAAAAGTTTCACGTTGTGGCAAGTCTGTTCTTCGCAAAATGTAACGGCGTTTCCTTTTAAATACATTTTATTTGCGAATAGTTTTAATATAAATGTATGGATTTAGAAATATTAGAAGTGTTTTATCAATAGCGTTTTGTAAGTCTTTAATCCATTTGCAATGTTTCTTCACTTTTAATTCTTGAACACGCAACCTAATTTCTGCATTTACATTTCATTTGAGTGATGTGACCAAACTGAATCAGCAGACTGAACACTGGTCACAGTGATAATTTACAGTGAATCAGGTCTATTTATTGCAGCATTTATGTCTACATGTTATTAGACATAAATGCTGTAATAACATGTCTAATTGAACAGAACAAATTTTGAAGAATGAACTTCCATGACATTTGTAATGCTCGAAGGGTTAAAGTAAAATAAACGATTCAATAAAAAAAAAAATTGGGGCTCCGTACAGATACTGCATTAACTGGAAATGCTACGAACAATTTTTCTCAAAGGAAATAATTCATGTACTGTTAATCCCTTCGCAACCAGGCGTACAATTTTTCTTGCCTAAACAAACCAGATTTCAACATGTGGTCAAAACAAATGAACATCTGTCAGCATACGAACCAATTGTTAGCTAAAATTTTTGTCTTTGAAACCAAAACGAGCCTATTGTTAGTTAAGGGCCCCGGCGCACACAGCGGCCAGGTCGCTGCGGCCAACGAGAATGCTTACAGGGTATGTAGCAATGCGCACTTGGCCGCAGCGACCAGCCTGTCGCCCCGACCACTGGGATCCCGGGCGGCGTGCACGCGGCCACAGGGCGACCATACTTGCTCCGGGTTCATTTTTCACCACTTGATCGGGAAGTGTCAATGAAAAACGGACGTGGCCGCGCGGCACGTAGCTGTGTTTTTTGGCCGCCACAACCAATGGCCGCGCGACCTAGCCGTTCAGTGCGCGGGCGCCCTTAATGTTTAGTCTTTTAAACCACAAGCAAGGTAGCCCACAAGGGAAGTAATTGCCATGACGAACACATGTTCGTTATGGTGCAACTTGCTTACTTCTCTGTGATGAACGCACGTTTGTTACTGGCCACAATGCCAAAATAAGCCTATTTGGATATATGAAAATAATTTTTCTGCCTTTATGTACATTTTTCAGTGGCACTAATACCTAATCAATGCCTCAAAAACTGTCAGAAAGTTACGCAGTGGTGGAACAAGTACGCTTAGAGCCCATGTATTAATCTGAAGGTCTCCCCCCCCCCCTTCCGTTTTTTTGTGGCTTATTATTTGAATTTGAGTCTGCATTCATGCCAGATAGGGTACGACTCAACCGTGGATGACTAATTAATTCCGCTACAGAATAACCCACTTACACTTACCGTTGTAACACCAGGTTCATATTTCGACGACAGTCATGCAGCTTATAGTAGCTGAATACATTCAACCATTTAAAACCAGAATTGTGCAGTTAGGAATATATAACTAAGCCTTTGAAAATAAGTTTGGAAGTCTGACTGGATGTTTAGATCCGGTTACATATTTGCGAATATATTTGCCTGTTGGTTAGCGTTGATTTGATATATTAACTTTTGGTTTTATTGTGTGACGCCAACTATTCATGACCATTAACGCGAGTGATGTCACGCAGCTCACATGATCAATTTCGAGGCAACGGTGGCAGCGGCTGGTAAATAAAAAGCAGTAAGTGCCCAGATCATTACTAAGATATACCTATGATCATGTTGTGTGTTAAAAGGTTTTACGGCTTTACCATTACAATATACTATAACATTTTACACAAAAGGTTGCGAACTTAAGGTAAAAAAGAAATACAATAGGTGGCTATCACAAATCAATCTATCTATAAAAGTGCTATAGGGAGGTAGTACAAACCGTGAAATCATGGCCGTTGTACCCAGGGTACTGACATAGTGACAAGCGAATACCAATATCGCAACACTACGCAATACCGCCAGACACTGAAATTCTATCGTTTTATGAGTGCTCTACCATAAACAAAAGTTCTGGATATAGATGCACTCACGCTGTTGTGACGAATTAACTGTTAATTTTTAACGCACAGTATCAAGGGTAACTGTGTACCCAAAAGCTAAAAAAAATCAGTTTTAAAAAGAAATGTTTGCAAAGCAGCCCTTAATATGCTACAACCAGGAAATCCTACATTCGTTATGATATTGCCGTACTACAGGACTTTTCAAATTTGGTACTATAAACAGCTGCAAACCATAAAGAATGTTCAACCTATTCAAGCCCATGATTCCCAGTACACCAGACACAGACTGCAGCATATACCACGTAGTTTAGTTAAGTACCTCGAAAAAAGCACACCAAGAATAATGCATGCAAGGGCTAAGCAGCTGCAAACTGACATTGTCAATGGACTGGCCAACAATACCAAGCTTTACGTCAGGCAAAGCCAACAAAAACATATTGGTCGTAATTGCCGTTATGAGGATGTTTTCTTTACGAGCCCATTGCTGATGATAAAATAAATGTCCCAGCCGTAACTACATCCTTAACAATCAACCTGATTTTGTGATGTACTAGTTTGTACGGTTTTTGTTTACTTATTTAAGTTATGTATATCTAGCTATTTCAAAAATAACTTTACTTGCCTATACCAATAATCAATCTTCAATACCAATTAAACCTGAAAACCTTGCATGAAACGCATAACTACTTTTCAAGGGGCATCATTTCCCTTGTTTCCTATTCATTCACTCGACAGCAGCCACATTATTTTTCAACGCGGCCTTGTCTTTATCCAAGCGATAGTGATATCAACTAGCTACACTTGAGAACTGACATTATGATAACTACATGTTTTCATAGTTTGTATGTTTTTAACTTTTTCTTAATTTAGTTGTTTTTATTTTATATGTTTGTTACTTTTTTGTTGACTTTTGTTAATTTTTGTTGATTTTGAAGAGGAAAAGAGGTTTAGCCGTTTACTGAGAAGCCTTTACAGACAACTCCATCACAACTTTCATACCTAGGTACAGCGGGCAGTACAAACATTTACAGACCCTTTTCAGTGAACGAATTAGGTGTTAGTGGACGTTAGCTCAAGCTCGAGCTGTTATAACACCACAAGTGTGCATTTAGTGTCATTTCCTTAGTTCATTCTCAGAAAATCCAATCACACATTACGTCATACCTAATTCGCCGTCCTCATCTTTTTCAACGGGCGCACTACCGTCAGAAGTGTATGTCACTGTCCTAACTTTCCTTTTGATTATGCCAGAGTCAGTTGTTTCAGTCCACTCTGAAAGAGAAAGTGTATTCAATTAAAGTTAACTGATTATTTAAGATGAATAATTCATTACAAGTTATTGTTGTGGTGCTTCTATAGTCACTGTAAAAATAAAAGCCAAAACAAGAACAAGGAAAGCAGCTAATAATAATGTAAGTACAGCACGAACACCATCCAAACGTTGAGAAAACTGGTGCACCTCTGCAACGAGCCCACCAAAAATTGTCTTGGTTACTCCGTATTTATTTATTTATTGTTTTGCCTTATGGTGTGATGGTGCACAGTAAAGTGAGAATTACCAGTGCCATACAGTTTATTAAAATATCCATAATACGAGCTATGCAAATATGGGCTGCATGATTAGTTTTCAACTTAGCCAGTTGACTATCTTCTTAATTACGCTGAGCCTAATTGGTAAAAGGTTTACACGGACACCAATTTTCACGACAAAACGTACAATCAAACAACCAGTAAATAAAAACAAAACAAATAAAAGAAAGAAAAAAAAAAAAAATACTACGCCATGCAAAATAGTACGTAAATTTTATTGAACTTGCAGGGAAAGGAATGGGGAAAATAGTGCCGATTGCTAGCATGCATGACGTAGGCCTTACTAGTAGGGGAGATTTCAGATTCTGTAGGCTCCGATGGGGGAAGAGCTAACTCCTCTGGAAGTACTAATTTTTCTCCAGAGAGTACGGCACAAGCGTCATCACTTTTCCCTGGACTGCTGCTGACTGCCTCAGCCTCTTCAGATGCTGGTTGTGCATGTCCAGGGCTTTGGGCTTGTACCTCAGGATGGAAAACGATGGACGGACTGAGTTGAGGAGATGCACTGCTGGGGGAAGTACGGCCCGACGTAATATCATGTGTCTTAGTCTCTTCACCAATCTTCAACAATGATGGAGCAGCTTCTTTCATTAGGCCAGATGAAGTGGTGCACACTAGCTGGCTCGGGGGAGAATCACTGGAAGGGGAAGTGTTCGTCGCAACCACTTCTTCACTTTGCGGCAAGTCGCCAGCAGCATCTGGCGGTGAACTTAATGAGTGAGTCGGGGACGGACTCTTTTCAGTTGTGGGCTTTAACATCTGTTGTTCGCTTAGTTGTTCAAATTTTGAGATTTTTTCCATCAGCTTTGGCTCTCGAATTGGAGACTCTGCTAATGACGAAGTAGTCGAACAGCCCAGGTCTTCATCTTTGGAGTATATTGCATGGGCATCAGATGATGAAGAAAGGCTGTGGGCTGGAGAAGGACTTTTGCTTGGTGTCCGTTGCAGTACTTGTTGCTCATGCAGTTGCTCAAATTTGGAAATTCGTTCATGTAGTGATGAATCACTGCTACGAGACTCGCTCAATGGAGGAGTGGGGGTTCTGCTTTTCCCCAATCTTTTTGGTGACAAACTTTGAACATCCGAAGAAGCTGACAATTTACGTCTAGGAGACGGACTTTTACTCGGGGACTGCTGCAACACATGCTCTTCACTCATCTGTTCAAATTTGGAAATCTTTTCTAGTAGCGCTGGGTCTTTGGCAGGAGATTCGCTGGATAATGAACTAGTAGAGCGACGATCTTCCTGTGCTGTGGTTGTCGTTGCTGCTCCGTCTGAAGGAGTTTTATCGGTTAGTCTTTGCATTACTGCCTGTTCGCTCAACTGTTCAAATTTAAAAATCCTTTCTGAAAGTGCTGTCTCACTGGTAGAAGACTCACTCATTGGGGTGACTGAACGAGGTTCCTCTTGAGCCTTAGGCGACGTTACAGGAACATCGGATGATGAGACGCTTCTCATTGGTGAAGTGCGTTTCTCGGGTGGCCACCGGAGAAACTGCTGTTCTGACATCTGTTCGAATTTGGAGATTTTTTCGAATAAAGCTTCTTTGCCAAGACTGAGCACTCGAGTAGGACGGGGCTTCCGCTCTTCTGCCTCTGATTTGATTTCCGTCAGTTTCTTCCAAGAGGCACTTTTCTTGATAGGGGAATCTTCTAATCGACTACTGTCACGATGCATATGTTTCTCATCTAGTGATTGGGTGTCGGAAAAAGAACTTCTAGGGCTCACTTTCATTGTAGCTTCTAATTTTCTAAAAAATAATTCTCTTTTGGGACTTGATGGAAGAGAGCGGCTTGTAAGCCATGGTTCTTCCACTTGATGCCGCTCTTCACTGAACACCTTCCACGGCAGAGTCTTTTTGATAGGGGAAAATTCACTTCGTTTAGGAGATTGACTTCTTAAGTCACTACCACTACCAGACTGGTCGTCTTTATCCACCTTCTTTCTTTGTAAACTTTTCTTTGGGGATGAAGGGTGACGCTTGGGCGATGATAAGGGGCTGGAGGCTGGAGACTGCTCTTCTACACTAATCTCTTCAAAATGGCTGATAAGCCGATGAACCCTGCCCTGGCGTACGTATAGTGGAGGGACGGATGAATCACCTGACTTTTGTCTTGCTTTCATTATTTCTTGTGTTGGTGAAATAAAACCACCATCAGTATCATCTTCAGCTAAGTCAGTTTTTAGCACTTGAGATACACTGTAACTTGGTACTTCTGAGTAGGCTAAGCTTTTCTTATCTTCACTTGCTAAATATTCAGATTTTTCTTTACCGATCGTCGATTTAACAGCCGTTACCATACTACTTTCTACAGTCATAAGTGCACTGTCTGTCTTGCTGATTTCTACCTTTTCTGTTGTGTGATGAGCGTGGCGTAAAACATCAGATGAGGACTTGGGGAAAGAGGTTGCAGTAAGCAGTTTCCCAGCAACACTGTGGCTCATTTTCTCTTTACCTGCTTCTGTTTCAAACTCCACAAACGTTGCGAACTGCTCAGGTGTTGGAGTACCATCAGACTCAGGCAAATCATCAACAGGCTGACCTTCCGAAGACACAAATCTACGAATTTCCCGCTGTTGGGCTAGTGTACTAATTATCACTTTCTGCCTGATAATGCGACCATCTTCTGTTCGGATTTCTTCTTCTGTTACTTCGCGAGTCGTATCTGGTGAACGACGAGTGACGCGCCGTAGCTGTGCTTCTACAGTGATGCCAGAGACCCACTCACTGCTGGACGGCAGCGTTTCTAACCTGAGGCCGCGATGTCTTCTCTTTTCTGAGGTGCTTTTGTCACTCTCTGAATCATATTCAGAAGGGGATTTTGTAGACGGACTCTCCAGAGAAGCCAAACTCGGATGACCTATAAGGGCTAGTGGCTCAGCGGTGGGCAGGTCTAAGGAGAGTTGTTCGGTCAAGCTATCTATACTGTCATCAATTTCAAGGGAACTAGAATGGGTGGGTAAACGGTAATGAACCCTACCTTGTGCTCGCGTGTCCACATCTTCAAGGGTCAATGTTTTGACGCCTGAAGAGTGGCTCGAACTGTCTACTTCAAAGACTCCAGAGTCCGTCATGCGCGTTGGCGTTTCTGCCAACGAAGCCTCTTCTGAAGTCAACAATCCTGCATCAATTTCATGCAACAGTTTACGCTTTACTTGCAGTGACAATTCACCATCATCTTTGCTGACACAAACACATGCATCTTCAGAGGTCTTAGTCTTGCCAATTTCGCTAAACTCTTCAATGCATATGCATATTTCATCTTCAGTGTCCAATACTTCAAGGGACGAAACTTCTGCAAGAGTAACTTCAGACATGTCTCCGGCCTCTGGTGTGCTTTTGTCTGTTTCACACACTTCTTCATCTGTACAAATTTCTTTCTCACTTGGTGGGAACAAAATAGATTCTTTGGACAACGCTACATCTTCAGAGCTTGTTACATGACGTTCAACCTGTGAAACCTGCACAATCGTTCCACCTTCAAGCATTGGTATGGCAGACAAATTTTGTGCAGTTTCTTTGGCACTGTCGTCATCAGATCCGGTAAATTCTTCAACATCAGTCAAATGCTGACGGAGGTTTGAAGAATCAACAGTCTCGGACAATGACTCAGTTCCAAGCAACATCTGCTTAGATGCATCTGTCATAACTTTTGATTGCTTAATTTCTTTCCTGGCTTCTTCATGGATTACTGTTATTTGCATACCAACTTCTACTGACACATCATGCAATGGACCTTTCCTAAACAAATCTGCAGACACCATATCTTTATCAATCACCATGTCTTCGACATCAGTCGTCCTGTCATCTTCAGTTGCGTCTGCACCTAAATGGGCTGCCTCCAACAGAACTTCATCTGTATCAGTTACATCACCTTTAGCATCTCGGGCTGGCATATCAGTGTCAGATTCGGTTGTAGGTTCACCAGTGGAGTATCCAGTTTCTTCAGTTAACTTCAAACCAGTACGGGTGAGCTCATCAAATCTACCATTTACAGGACTCAGAATAAAAGACTTCTGCACATGATACAGTTCAGTAGGAGATGTACCTTGAAGTGTTGGCTCAATATCTTCTATAATTTCTGTTGAAGAGATTTCCTCTAGTGTACTAGAATACACAAGAGCTGACTCCTCATCAGGAAGAAAGAATACGGGATCTTCCTCCTCCGAAAATGGCATATCTTCAATGTCGGTTAAAGTACCTACAGCATCAGTTGGTGTTTGCAAAAAACTGGATTGGTGACTTTTTCCTTCTTCAAAAAACTGTTCAGGGGAAGTTACACTTAGCGTATCATAGGCATCAGAATCTTTAATCGTCAAATCAAGGGCCATTTCAAGACTTTGCCGTGAGGCTTCTAACAACTCATCAAGTTCTTCAAAATCAGTTCCACTGTCAATATCACCTACAGTTTCAACTACTATAACTTCAGGTGCGTAATCTTTCCTCAGAGCTTCAATAACAGAGAATGAATCAACAGCCCGTGATTTGGTTAAAAATTCTGTCTCTTTAGAATAGAACGCATGTTCCATTGCTTCTTCTTCAGCACTCATGACTTCAACGTCTGTTGTGTGTTCAAGAGTGATTTCATGCAAACTTTCAAGGTCCCTGTCAGCACGCCTCACAACTTCCACAGCTTCAACCACGCCACCATCTGCGAGCAACTCATGCTCCTCTCCAGGGGCAATATGTATGGGCTCTAAATCATCATCTGTCTTGATGTCTTCTGTATCCGTTGTCGCAGCATCTTGAGGTAAGGCTTTTAAAATGGTAGGATGGGCTTTTGGTTTACTTCTCTTCTTTTCATCTCCGCTGGATCCAAGATCTTCAAAATCAGTTACTTCATCCGCCACAACTAAGGAAATATGGTCGTCTCCTTCCACACAGAGAACGGGGCCTTCGTCATCATCAATTTGAAGGCGTGGGATTTCAGGGGCAGTAGACTCAAACTCCATAGCAACGCTGTCTGTTTCTGAGATAACTTTGGGATGGGATTCCACGATTTGAGGTCGGACAGTGGCTGGTGTCTCAAAGGTTGTTCTTAAAATACAAAGTTTTTCGGAAGTAATTCTAACAGTTTTCGATTCAGTAGTTACAGTTTTACGTACACTAGATTTGACTTCACGAGCAGAATCAGAGTGAACTTCTTCCCTTGAAGAAGTTGATATAACAGCCGAAGCTGTGCTTCTTTTGCTGCTAACGGCAGACTGCAAATCAGAAATACTTTTTTCACTGTCATGAACTACTTTAGTTAGGGACTTAACCAATGGTGTTGTGGAACTAGGCCTGGAACTATGTGAAACCTCTGCCCCTAATTTTGTAGACACCAACGTTTGTTCAAGAGGCTCACCCGTATATTTCTCTCGCGGAGGAGTGACAACTGTTATTTCTAAAATAGGAGAGAGTTTTTCCTCAATAACTAGTTCGGTGACTTCAAACACGGGTGAAGCCCTTTCAACAACAGTAAATTTAGTTTCAAATTCTGGGCTAGATTTACTAGACTGCACAGCACTGTCAGCCATTAAATGAACGCCAGTGTCTGATAGGGGGGTTGTTTCTAAGGCACTACATTCAAGAGTTACAGTTACATCAGAATCTAATTTAGTCTTTTCCAAACTTGCACTACCATCAATTAAAACAAAATCAGAGCATGGAAGACGCTCCACGTAAGACTCAGTAGCATCACAACTAAGAGAACTATCTGCTAAACTACCATCAAAACCTTCCACAGATGTAAATACAACATCACCGGGGCTAACAACTACATCATCTTTACAAACACCCACCACCTTCGTCATGGCATCAACCATTTCTTGCAGACTCTCCTTCGCTTCACAAATCAGTTCTTGCACAGTATCATGCTCAGACACGGTATCTACAGTTGGAGGGGATTCTTTATCCTCTACTTTTAGAACAACCGTTAAGGAGTCTTTCTCCTGTTTTTTACGCATAACATGTAATAGCTCCTTCTCAGCAATTTCTTCTACGTTAGGTGATGGTTCCTCTTCCTCAACTTCAACGACAGGTGATGGCACTTTTTCAACTTTCTCTACAGTTGGTGAGGGCTCTGTATCCTCGACCTTTTGAATATCCGGTGAGGGTTCTTTTTCCTGAACTTTATCCGCAATTGGTGAGGGCATTTTCTCAACAGGTGAAGGTTCCTTCTGAACAATAGGCTCCTTCCCTGCAACTATTTTTACAACTGGTGAAGGCTCTTTCTCTGCTTCTTTCTCAACAACTGTTTTTTCCTTTACTTCCTCTATAACTGGAGATGCTGCTTTCTCCTCAATTTCCTCTACAACAGGAGACCGCTCCTTCACCTCAACTTTCTCTATTACTGGTGAGGGTTCTTTAATTTCATCTATATGTGAACTTTCAACTATTTCCCTAGAAACAATACGTTCAGATTTTAGAAGTGTTGTTACTTCAACCACTTCTTCCATATCGTGTTTCGTTGTACCTACAGTTTCTGTGTATGTTCCACGAATTGATTCCTCATCCTGTAGCGATGCTGCTGTTTCTGTAATTTCTTCGACATGTGGTAAGTCTTCTTCAACTTCCTCTACAACTGGTGAGGGTTCTGTTGCCTCCACTTTCTCCACAGCAGGTACTGGTTCCTGTTCAATAACTTCTAGAATAGGTGATGGTTCCTTTTCCTTTATTTCCTCCACAACCGGAGATGATTTTTTTCCCTCAACTTCTTCAACAGGACACGGTTCCTTCTCAACTTTATCTACAACTGTTGAGGGTTCTTTCACTATGACTTTCTCAATAACCAACTTTTCCTTTACTTCCTCTACATCCGGACATGGTTCTTTTTCCTCTACTTGCTTTACAACAGGAGATGGTTCTTTTGCCTCAATTTCCTCTACAATAGGAGACGGTTCTTTTCTCTCAATTTCTTCTACTACGAGAGACAGTTCCTTCTCCTTTCCTTCCTCTACAACTGTAGATGGTTCTTGTTCCTCAATTTCCTCTAAATCAGGCGATGGTTTCTTCTCCTTTACTTCCTCTACCACCAGTGATAATTCTTTTTCCTTAATTTCTTCTACAACAGGAGACACTTCCTTCTCCTTAATTTCTTCTAAAACTGGTGAGGGTTCTTCAACTTCATCTATATGTGAACTTTCAACTATTTCCCTAGAAATAATACGTTCAGATTTTAGAAGTGTTGTTACTTCTGCCACTTCTTTCACATGGTATTTCGTAGTCACTACAGTTTCTGTGTATGTTCCACGAACTGATTCCTCTTCCTGTAGCGATGCTGCTATTTCTGTAATTCCTTTGCCATGTGACGGGTCTTCTACGATTTCCTCTACAACTGGTGACGGTTCTTTCGCCTCTACTTTCTCCGTAACAGGTGATGGTTCCTTTTCAATAACTTCCTGTACTTCTACAACTGGGGAGGGTTCCTTCTTTGCAACTTTCGAAGGTACTTTCTCTGCAACTTTCTCAACAACCGGCTTTTCCTCTACGTCCTCAGCAACCAGACATGGTTCTTTTTCGTCAATTTCCTCTACAACAGTAGACATTGCCTTCGCCTCAACTTCCTCGACAACTGGTGAGGGTTCTTTCACTGAAAGTTTATCAATAACCATCTTTTCCTTTACTTCCTCTACAACACGAGACAGTTCCTTCTCCTCAACTTCCTGTAAACCTGGAGATGGCTCCTTTTCCTCAACTTCCTCTTCAACAGGAGACTGGTCCTTCTCCCCAACATCCCCTACAACAGGAGATGGTTCCTTCTCCACGGCTTTCTCTACAACAGGAGATAGTTCCTTCTCAACTTCTTCTACGACTGGCGAGGGTTCTTTCATGTCTACTTTCTCCATAACTGTTGATGGTTCCTTTTCAATAACTTCTTCTGCAATAGGTGATGGTTCCTTTTCCTTTATTTCCTCGAAAACTTGAGATGGTTCTTTCTCTTCAATTTCTTCAACAACAGACGGTTCCTTCTCCTCAACTTCCTCTGCAACTGGTGATTCTTTTTCCACTTCTACTTTCTCCATAACTGGTGATGGTTCCTTTTCAATAACTTCTCCTACAATAGGTGATGGTTCCTTTTCCTTTACTTTCTCCACAACTGGGGATGGTTCTTTTTCCTCAATTTCCTCTTCAACAGGAGA